>CM019174.2:574063-582596 GCA_009739505.2 Apolygus lucorum
CAACTAGACCCCAAATGGAGCCTACACACCAAATTTCATCAAAATCGGTCAATGCTAAGTGGCAAAAGTGCCGCGTACGGCGGACGGACGGCCAAATTTGTATTCGATTTTTGGATTCTACGTACCTTGAAACGTAAACCATCAAATTTTGAGGGGGTGTTAAAATGTTTTTGTCTTGGTCAATTCCAAAGGTATATTATTGAAAATAATAAACCAAAATATAATTAGTTGGTGTGAAAATTAAGTTCTGATAAATTTCCCAATAATCTTAGATAAGATCAATGGCGAGATCGTATTGATAAATTTTCCCGCAGTTTCGAAATCGAGCATCATCAGGTCAGCCCTCAACTACAACCTAAAAAAATTTGAGTAAAATTGGGTTATTCAATCGTGAGGCAAATTTCGGGGAAAACGTCATTTGTGCGCCGAATGAAATTCATAAGGAACCGTCTTGAGGCTCTCAACCTGAAGATATCGTCACAACTGGAACACGATATTATGTGGTTTACCCCTCGACTTGGAATTCACCACAGACAGACAGACCACGCATAGAAGCTGTTTAAAAATCTCATTGATTTCATTCTTATTTGCAACATGAGTGATCGAGCGAATTTTCGAAACTGAGTTTTTGACGAATTTATTTATTTTTAGTATACAGGATTTATCTTTGAAGAGGAAACGATAAGCCATAAAGAAAAAAACGTCTGCCAAGTGGGTGTGGCACATAGCTTCCTCGTATCCACCTCGTAACCCGATTGTATAGATGATCCGATGCATAGTAGTTAATCTCAAAACATCAAAACAAGTTAATCTGTAACATCCCTGAAAATTTCATTGAAATCGGATGGAAAATGTAGAAGTTATGGCCGTTACAAGGAATTCACGTTTGCGCATGCGCAGTGGCTACTATCAGTCCGAAGGTGGTGATCTTCATTGGGGACCATCTACAACCTAATCCGCATAATCCCTGAAAATTTCATCGAAATCGGGTAGAAAAAGTGGAAGTTATGGCCGTTACAAGGAAATTCACATTTGCGCATGCGCAGTGGCTACTATCAGTCCGAAGGTGATGATTTTCATAGGGGACCGTCTACACACCAACCCGTACAATCCCTGAAAATTTCATCAAAATCGGACAATAACTTCGTATAGTTATGCGCGTTACAAGGAATTCATGACAGACAGACAGACAGATGCGGTAGTGAGGAAGCAATAATGCAGTAGACAGCTGTATTTGGACGATATTGGTACATTTATTGTAAACAACTGATATTGTGAAATGTTTTGACGTGGTATTGAGTGACGTGACGTGATATTGTTCCCGAATGGTACCAGGAGAGGGACCACTTGATTCAACCAGTTCCCGACCTAATCCCTAATCCCCAATCCCGTGGGTGGACGAGGGAGGGTAATCCTCGGGGGAAACTTCCCTCTTACCCGCCACACGAGGGCTTCAACTCACGAGGGGACACTGATATCGAGAGTAGTAGTGGGGGGGGGAGTTACGGGGGGGTTGGGGGGAGGCGGGGGGTCTTTCCAGAGATATAATAATGGAAAACGGTTTCCATCGGCGGGACGAGACCCCGAAGGGCTAATATCTCCTCGGGGGCGGATAACGCAATTTGAATGGTCGAGCGGGACAGCGAGGGCCGAACTGGTCCACAGGAAACTCGTCTACAAATGACAAATCTCCAGAGGAAAGTAACTCGAGAGAGGAGTCGTGGTAAGGGAAGTAGAGTGCGAGGAAACAAGTGTATAAGTATTCAGTGGTAAGGAGAGTAGTAAGAGAGGGAAGTAGTGTAGGAGAAGGGTATTCAGTGGTAAGGAAAGTAGTAAGAGAGGGAAGTAGTGTAGGAGAAAAGTATTCAGTGGTAAAGAAAGTTGTAAAAGAGGAAAGTAGCGTAGAAGAAGGGAATTCAGTGGTAAGGAAAGTAGTAAGAGAGGGAAGTAGTGTAGGAGAAAAGTATTCAGTGGTAAGGAAATTAGTAAGAGAGGGAAGTAACGTAGAAGAAGGGAATTCAGTGGTAAGGAAAGTAGTAAGAGAGGGAAGTAGTGTAGGGGAAGAGTATTCAGTGGTAAAGAAAGTTGTAAAAGAGGAAAGTAGCGTAGAAGAAGGGAATTCAGTGGTAAGGAAAGTAGTAAGGGAAGGAAGTAGTCTAGGAGAAGTACTCAGTGGTAAGGAAAGGTAAAAGGGGGAAGTAGTGTAAGAAGGAAGTAGAGTGGGAGGAAACTAGTATAAGAAGGAAGTAGGATGAGACAGAAGTAGTGTAGGAGAAAACATTCAGTGATAAGGAAAGTAGCAAGAGAGGGAAGTAGTGTGGTAAGGAAAGTAGTTTGAGAGGGAAGCAGTGTGGGAGAAGAGTAGTTATTTCAACCCTTAGAAGTGACTGACATCATTCAAAAGCTTTGGGCACAACTAGACGCCAAATAGAGCTTACATACCAAATTTCATCAAAATCGGTCCATGGGAACTAAGAAAAGTGCCGCGTACGGTGGTCGGACGGTCAAATTTTGGTTTATTATTTTCAATAATGAACCTTTGGAATCGACCAAAAATTTACATCCCCCCCGCCCTTCAAATTTTGTTGCTTTACGTTTCAAGGTACTTAGAATCCAAAAATCGAATAAAAATTTGATTGTCCGACCGCCGTACGCGGCACTTTCCTTAGTTTCCAAGGACCGATTTTGATGAAATTTTGTGTAAGGGCTCCATTTGGGGTCTAGTTGTTCAACAGATCTTCTGGTTGATGTCAGTCACTTCTAAGGGTTGAAATTTTGAAAACGCCCTAACTCAACAATTTTAGAAACAAAGGTATTGTTTTTCCATCAATTTAAGAAAGTATTGAATTTTTAGAATTTTAAGAGACTATGCTGAGCGCTGTAGGACAAACCGTTCGCTCCCTACGAGAATTTAAGGGTTGGACGATAAATCAGAAACACGAGTGTGAATCGCAAAAGAGGCCTAATCTCCGTTCAAATTTTATCTGACCGAAATGCGATCGATGTTTTTCTTCATGTTGGTTGGTGGTAACAATTGCCAAGCCGTGTTCTTTGCAGGAAAGTGATCTATATAGAAAGGTAATAAACCTTTGTGTAATAATTTGCAGCGTTTTTTACTGTCTTCTCCAACTCAGAGACATCCAAAATTGGATTTAGAAGTGGAAAAACAGCTGTGAGCCGTCAGTCTTATTCTGGAGGGCTCTTCGTTGTGGTTTTGTTACGAACAATAAACAAGAGGTTTGGACGTGCAAGGGCGGTGTTGAGGTCGTGTTGGGGTCGCGTTTGCGGGTCGCGCGGAACCGCGAATTGCCTCGCGTTAGGGGAAATAGTGAAGAGGAAGAAGGAGGGGGTAGGTGGAAGAGGAAGAAAGGAAGAGGAAGCGGCAGACGTTCAATTTGTCTCTGCGAAACCCGGAAGGCTCCAGCTAAAACCTCGAGGGCTGCAACACACACGCTGTGACGGTGAGAAAGAGCCCCTTTCCGACCTGGGAAATGTGAGACCGCTCGTACCTGCCAATTCTAGTCCTCAGTTTTATTCCTAGAACATGTGGCCCCTCGAAAAAGTCTTTATTTCGTCTTTATTTCAAGTCTACATTAAGATCTCTATTTTTTTTAAAATCTTTACCTTCATATTTATACAAGCTATCATACAGATAGATTCACAAGCACATAAGCCCCAGCACTTCCAAGGCATATTTTAAAGCTAAAGGACTTGGGATTTCCCCTTCTTTGTTTAAAAAACTGGACCATTTTTGGGAAAACAAAAATCAACAGGACAGGATCTGGAAGTCAGAACCTAAATATCATCCCATCAAACTTATAACTAATTATAAGCACGAATTCTACATGGAGAAATGTTAAGGGCATATATGCTATTGGGCCAATAGACGTACATAATATATAATATGTACGTACATATTATGTAGAAACAGCAGAAATGAAAGTCAACCGTTCATTTACTTACAAAACTATGGCAAATCACAAAGAAAGTGTCCTGAAGATGCCCCATGGGGCGAAAGCTAGCTCGACATGAAAAATAAACAACATAAGCACATACTGAGGATCCGCCGCAATTTATCCTCCCCTCACCAATAACCTTGTCAACAAGAAGGCAACAAACTATGAATTCTAGTCCGGTGCCTGAACGGGGGGATTCACGAGCGTGGAAATCAAATACCTAGAGGAAAGGCACCAGTTATTGCACAGGCACCAGTTATTGCACACTTGTTCATATTATCTGAATTTGTAAGAATATGGGCGAGAGTTTTATAGCAAAACTATTGTAGTAGTTAAAGTAACTTTCCTGGATCGCACTGATGTACACTAGAAATATCCAGAATGCTCTTACAATTTCTAGTAAGCTTTGAAACTTCGTGAGGTCTCCGTCGCACAGTACTGTGAGTTTATGGGTCAAGTGATCAAAAATGAATTTGTGGAGAGTTCTGTTAGAGAAAGTTGCTCTGATCATGGATTTCATACTAATTCATATTTTAAGGAAAGAAAATTGCACAATAAACAATATTAGATGGAGTTTATTAAAAGGGCGATTCTTAAACTACGGGACAATTTATTTCCTTTGTTAATAAAAAATTTTCTGTTCAACTTTTCTCAAAAAACCTTTTTGTAGTTAATTTTGTGGTATCACGCATACATGACACCACCCTAGTTGATCTATAAATCGATCAATTCATGTGCATAATCAATCGATATGTACCTCAAATCGCATTGTCGTGGCCTGTCCCAGAGTCAGCTTTTCAACATTCCCGAATTTTCCTCTGCCAGTGATAACGTTTCACGGTAATTGTTTTCATTCACAATTGTTTAAAAATAGATATTGAACCAATGTGCTCGAAATCTGTCGATCATACAGTTACTATACAAGCAATATGTTACTAAAGTTTGCCCCATAGTTTTCTCCTCATTGTCATGACCTATGAAATTGATAAAATCAAATTTTGAGCAACTTAAGGGTTATCATGCATGTTCACACATCAGAACGCCTTTATATTAGACTCCCGAAGGTAGTTTTAAAAAATTTAGGGGAAATTGAGAAGGTAAAATTTTTGAAATTTCCAACTCTAAACTGTCCCGTTGTTTGAGAATCACCCAAAAATATTGAAATTTTAAATTCAAAACAAAAGTAACATTTCACCAATTTTACAAAAGTTTAGGTACCGAATTATAGGTAATAATTAGATGTCTTTAGAAGTGCATTACACTGAATGATGAATCTAAATCGTCACTATCATTAGCGCTGCTGATGCTGGAGAGAGCGCTTCCACAACTCAGTTCCATAGCGTTGGATGTGCTTGGTACAGCATTAGGTATCAGTTTTGTGGATGGTGGTCGTGTCAATGAAGTTATCCCTAATCAGATACTGGTTGATGACTTCATAATCTTCTCTGTTGATATGAAAAATGCGAGGATGTGGATTTTTTCCTCTCCACACTTTCCCGCGACTTTAATTTTTCTAAAAGCTTTCTATTCGTATTGAAAATTTCATAGAAAAAAAAGTCGCGGCTAGTCGCGGCAAATTCCAACGGGATTGAGTCAAGGGATAGTGCCAGAAAACATTCATCAAGTGCTCTAATTCCTCATTTCTCCTCTTTTTGAGAAATTCACTATTTAATGTTAAGGTTTAAGAAGAAAAATTGGGAATTATTATTGTGATGATTTTACCGAGTGCTTAGGGGAAATTCATACTTCAAAAATGATTAAAAAACGTGAATAAAGCACATACTTATGCTGTGACTCGTCATGAAGAGCAATAAGACCCAACTTGTTGATATGACGGTATCCGCACTCATAATGAGCAGGTAGTTCATCGTTAGCGTTTTCGGTGAAATGAGTTATTAACATAAATGATCGCGGAACTTTCCCTCTGGTGATCCGTAGGAGGCTTGTGAGGTCAGGAAACCTATTTAAACGTGCTCAAAGACTATCTGGGGATAGGTTCTTGCACTCCTTTCCAATACTAATAGACGGTCGTTTTTTCGATTTTTTACACATACTCACAGTACTGTGCGTCGGTCGTGTTTCTTGTGAATTCGGTAAGAAATCTGATCCTATTCATCATGAGTTTTTCATACTCCATCAATGATTTTGTGTTTTCGTTGAGTTAGTTTCTGTTAGGTGAGTAATTTTCCGAGTGAATGGTGTGTAGAAATTGTAGTTTCATCGTTTTTAATTTAATACGAGAGGGGTGTCCAATAACTGGGACCAGAAAGTTGCATTGATATCAGAAATTTTGTGCTGAATCTGAACATACCACCATATACCATCTATCTTCTATACAGGGTGTAACGGTTAAGGTCGTACCACCGGCCAGGGTTCGATTCTACAACTAATTTGTGACTTTTTTTGTCTCATGACTTTTTTTTCTTAACCCCCTTAAAATCGGACTTTTTCCACTTTTAAGATTTTTTTCGTATTTTCGACCTTAAGCCATTAAAACAGCCATAACTCCCTTGTTTTCCAGTCAAAATTCAAATATAATTATACCGTTGGAAAGAGCGTTAAATTCTCTATCTCCCTAGTGTTAAATAAAACTTTTTGAACAAGAATAAAATGTTGAAAAATGAATCCGAATAGTAAAATTTCAAAAATCTCGGAAATTTTTCGTTTTTTCAAACGTTTGTAACACTAACTGAAACTGCCGGTTAAGTTCTCACTGTAACCCCAAAAGTTGACCTAAAATCTCAGCTTTCCAACGATATGGTCATAAAATTGTTTACAGTGGACTAATGGTGTAAAATCCTCGTTCCCGTGCCAAAAACCGTGGGTCTTCCAGTAAAAATCGACGTTTTTCGCGAAAGACATTTTTGCCCTAAAATGAGTTAGGCAGCCATCTTTTCGTACTTTGTCTCACTGAGTCAAATGATGACACAAGACTTATCGAAAAAGCAGTCAGTGATATCAAACCACCCTGTTCATAATAACACTAAGTTCCGAACATCAGATTAGTTATCTGATCAGTGATCAGTTCGTGACCTGCCTACACATCTACTTGTATCATGGCAACTTTTTCCAATCAAGAGTATACCGATATGCTGCTGGTTTATGGTTTCACAAACCAAAACGCCAGTGAAGCTGTACGGGAATACCAGCGGCGGGTCCCACGCAGGCGCGTAGCCTCCAAAAACGTGTTTTCAAGGGTATGTAACCTGCTGACTATGCTGTTCATGTTTCGTGTTCTGCGCGCGAAAAGTGAATCGGACAAGATATCAGTGACTGCTTTTTCGATAAGTCTTGTGTCATCATTTGACTCAGTGAGACAAAGTACGAAAAGATGGCTGCCTAACTCATTTTAGGGAAAAAATGTCTTTCGCGAAAAACGTCGATTTTCACTGGAAGACCCACGGTTTTTGGCACGGGAACGAGGTTTTTACGCCATTAATCCACTGTAAACAATTTTATGACCATACCGTTGGAAAGCTGAGATTTTGGGTCAACTTTTGGGGTTACAGTGAGAACTTAACCGGCAGTTTCAGTTAGTGTTACAAACGTTTGAAAAAACGAAAAATTTCCGAGATTTTTAAGATTTTACTATTCGGATTCATTTTTCAACATTTTATTCTTGTTTAAAAAGTTTTATTTAACACTAGGGAGATAGAGAATTTAACGCTCTTTCCAACGGTATAATTATATTTGAATTTTGACTGGAAAACAAGGGAGTTATGGCTGTTTTAATGGCTTAAGGTCGAAAATACGAAAAAAATCTTAAAAGTGGAAAAAGTCTGATTTTAAGGGGGTTAAGAAAAAAAAGTCAAGAGACAAAAAAAGTCACAAATTAGTTGTAGAATCGAACCCTGGCCGGTGGTACGACCTTAACCGTTACACCCTGTATACATAAAACGCCAACCGTACGTACGTACGTACGTACGTATGCACGGAGGGGTCGTGGGAGTGGGGAGAGTGGGCGGAATCGGAGATGGGAGGAGTTGGGGCGGGATGAGTTGGAGGATTTGGGGGCGAGAGGAGTTGGGTGGAGGAGAGAGTCGGAGTAGTTGGTGGCGGGAGGTGTCAGAGTTGGGGGCGGGAGGAGTCGGAGTTGGGGGCGGGAGGAGTCGGAGTTGAGGGCGGGAGAAGTCGAGAGTTGGAGTAGTTGGGGACGGGATGAGTCGGAGGATTTGGGGGCGGGAGGAGTTGGGTGGAGGAGAGAGTCGGAGTAGTTGGGGGCAAGAGGAGTCGGAGGAGTTGGGGGCGGGAAGAAAGAGTTGGAGTAGTTGGGGCGGGAGAAGTCGGAGTTGGGGGCGGGATGAGTCGGAGGAGTTGGGTGGAGGAGAGAGTTGGAGTAGTTGGGGGCGGTAGGAGTCGGAGTTGGGGCGGGAGAAGTTGGAGTTGGGGGCGGGAGGAGTCTGAGTTGGGGCGGGAGGAGTCGGAGGAATCGTTTTTTGCCTACTTTTAGTGGGTTTTTCAGCTAGTATACCATAAAAAGGTATATGGTATTAAATTTTATTAAATATAAAATATAAATTTATTAAATATTATTATTTATTATTATTATCAATTATTATTATTTATTATTATTAAAT
>CM019174.2:582696-658733 GCA_009739505.2 Apolygus lucorum
TAGCTTCATTTTCCTCGAAAATTCGCTAATTGATAGAATTTTTTAATTTATTCGACAATTTACCCAAATTTCCAGTTAGGTACTACGAGGGCTTTTCATGTTATTTCGAATATTTCCCCTAGATTTCGATTTTCTTTCAAAATTTGAGTTTTTTTTTACAGGTTTCTGCTAGGTTCTCAATTACAGGGCGAACAGCCGAATGAGAGGCGTCGAACGGAGGAGTTATTTCAGGTGAGCGACTCTATAAAGTAGAGAAGTATAGAGTACTCTCTCCTATAGTCCTATCTCTATAGGAGGCGGGGCTTAATTCAAAGCAGCCGTCTCTCTCGATGATTCTGTTACCTCCGATTCTCTCTTTTAACCGGCGTTCTCTTTCGTTCCCTTCATCTCTTTCTCTTTGTCCTCGTCTAAAACCTGTTGGTTGTCGGTGGGGTGGGGGGGGGGGGTGGGGGGTTGTCGATGGGAGGAAATAAGCCACGTTCAACTTTGATCTGGGAATGAAAGTTTCTGGTTCGTCGAAGGCCTCCACTACGTCGTCAGGCCGCTGAAATACGTGGAGGCTGTAGTTCCATCCTCCATGAAACTCGAGTATGTGAGAAAAAACGCTGCAAATTATTACACAATGGTTTATTAAAAAATATATATATCACTCGTCTGCAAAGCCACCAACCGTCCAACATGAAGGAAAATATCGATTGCATTTCAGTCAGCTAAAATTTGAACGGAGATTAGGGGCGGAATTCATAGTCATTACTTAAGTCTGAGTGCACCCTCAAATGCATTGATAAGGGTTGGCGGGCACTCAATCGTATTCATAGACAAGATTTGAGGGCGCCCTGAGGGAGCACTCAGTGCGATATCTGAGGGCGCACTCAAGGGTAATAATAAACCAAACTCAGCGTTGAGTTGAGGCCCACCCTCGGCTCAATGGTGCAAAATCCTGAGTGCTGGCCGGAGGTACCTTAAGTGCCCCTCAGCCACAGTTATTATCAGATTTTCCTACTGAAAATAGTGTACAGCAAGTCAACTACCTATCTATTTTGTTTGTCTAAAAAAATATGGCGATTAGACAAGTTTTTCCGTCAAAAATATCCAATGAAGATCATCGCAAACTTGAATTTCCTTGTCTTTTCAATATTTTCTCCCCGAACTCGGTGAAATCTTCCGAGATTTCTTGAAGTTTTAACATTCTCGCCTTCGTTCTCAATCCTCATTCTTGTTGTACGATCTAGTAAAATGATATAGTAGAAAATACTTGTACAAAATGATATGGGTTCGTAATGAAGTGCAAGTTGAATAAAAAAGCATCCATACAGGTACGAGTTTATTTCGGGCTTTATATTGTTTCACACAGATAAATAAATAAGTTGGTAGGTAAAGGTTTTGAAGATTTGCAAACGTCATAAATATTCGTATATTTGCTTGACCTTCTTCATTCGGCCGGGAGAAGTTTATTTGTCTGAAACAATCAATTGGTTGATTTTGTTAAATGAACACTCACCAAAAGGATACCAAAATCGCCTTTTTGTGTTTATTACTTTGAATAATGGTTTCGTATCGTACCTATATATAGATACATACTTTCACTGCTAATTTAAGGAAATAATAATTTCTTACCTTCATCGGAGCAATATAGTCGAGTCCAAGAGCAGCAAATTCATTGATGAAATTGCGGAGATAAAAATCAAGTTACAAACTCCGAAAAAATGTCAGCGCCCTCATATAATTGAACAGACTTCAATTTGATTGATTCACCACTGCTAATAACTCAAAACCAATGGTTACTTGTGGGAAATCGGACAAAATAGAGAAATTAGCACATCCACAGTAACGAAAATGCTATTAGAAAGTTTTCATTACTGTTATAACCACAGAGAACCGGTGACAAGGTTATAACTCACGATCAGTGCAGAATACGAGAGGGAAATTTCCCCGTATTTTTTACCCGAAATATCCATAAAACAGGGAAATATCCCCACCAAGGCTGCCAACTTAAAGGTGAAAATGAGTTGAGTAGCCCCTGAGCGTCCCCTCAGGCTCAGTGTGCACTCAGGCGACCACAACACTTAAGTGGGCCGTCTCAATCAACTATGAATACGGACTGTTGAGTCGAGGCCGACCCTCAACTCAGATAATTGAGTGCTCGCTCACATTTAAGCCTTGTCTATGAATTCCGCCCTAGGCCTCTTTTGCGATTCACACTCAAATTCTCGTTGGGAGGGGAATTACTAAGCATCGGATCATCTATACAGTCAGATTTTCTATACGAGGAAGCTATGTGCCACACCCGCTTGGCAGTTTTTCAAAAATTTGTTGGAAAAATTGCGAATTTGGAAAGTATTATCGGAAGAAGTACAGGTTTTAGGTGGAGGTGGAGGTGGAGGAGGTGTGGTAGGAGATGGAGGAGGTGTCGTTTTCCTGTTGAGATGTGATGTTGGAGGAGGTGGCAGTGGAGGGATGAATGCGGTGTGACGGGGAACAAAGTAGTAGAGACGCATGACAGGGAGGGTGCGGGTTAAAAGGAGGGGCACGTTTTCGGCGTAAACATCAATATATATTGAGGGCACACGTCGGAGGAAAGAAGGGCGAGAAAGAGGAGATCAGCCTCCATACTATCTTCATCTCTCTTGCACCACGTCTTGTATAGTCGCCCCCTTCCCCCCACCTCCGATACTCATTCATGGGGGGGGAAGGTTCGGAAAACCCTTTACTCTCCGCCTCCTCCTCCTCCGACGGGTTTTCCGGGGGAGAGAAACGTGAAGACCATTATTACCGGCCCATTACCGGAAGCGTGTGAAACAACCCATCAATCATGTGAGAATTCATTCATCACATTCCCTCCTCCCTCCGCCTTCTTCCTCCTTCTTCTTCCGCCCACTCTCTACTTCGCCATTTCATCACCCCTCATCACGCCACCTCCTCCCACACGGCACCAATACTTTCCCTCTACACTCCTTACCTCCCACTCTCCCTATACCCCCACTCCCTATGTGCCCTTACGACGCACAGTGGAGCGAAAGGCAAAATACCTCTTGTGATAGAATTTTCGAAAGTCGAGATTTGGTCCAAGTCAGAGATGGGCGTAATCATAATCGTGGAAAGAGAGACGAGAATTCTTCCCATCAACCAATACATCTTTCTGAATTTAATTTTGATTTCCTCTTTTTTCTTTGCTATATGTTATTTCCAGTTTAAATTGGAGTCGAGGGTCAAATCCAAATATTTAACTGCATCGGTATGGAATATTTTATTTGAATTGATCACAACATCTATGATTGGAATTTTTCGGTTAGTAAGGTTGATGTGAACTGATTTTGATTCGTGCAACTTTATTCTCCACATCTTGGTTCACTTAGAAACCTCAGTAATTGACGTCTGTAGATTACTAGATGTAGCTTCGATATCATCATCTACTGAGAGGATAGCCGTATCACCTGCAAAGGTGGACAAAGTTTTCGTGGAGAGCGAACTGTTAGTCCTACAGAAAACCGCGTGGTCTCAAACAATTCTAAAAATCAATACTATCTTAAATTACTGAAAAAACAATAATGAAAACGGAGTTGAGTAGAATGTTGTCTATTTCCACGAAAATAATGAGTTACAAGTTAACCCTGGAATGGAATCGTCACGTAAATTTTACACCTGTGGCCTTGAAACAGTCACCCACCCCACTAGCGAAAAGGGCGGGAAGGCACCACCCCACCTGTGCTATCCCTAGGGTGTCCCCTTTCAGTCGCGCATGCCCTCTGCCACCGATTTTGTCGCTGTTGTCTCTCACAGGCCTGTAAACTGAACTCATGGTGTAATTTTCACACCATGTTTCCATTCCCTGCCCCATTCATGGTGTCAAAATAACATCATTTTTGTTTCACAAAACAGCCATATATATTAAAAAAACAGTAATATTCCTAAATCTTCTATTGCTTCCGAGTCTACCAATACGAAGCAATTTGCTTTCCTGTTCCTTTGAAGTGATTTTCATTGTTGGAGGTTACTTTTTCTAGTCCGTCAAATACCTTGAAAGACTGAGAGGAAAACTGTTGAGTTATATTTTGTAATACGAGCTTGAAAATAAAAATGTGTTCATTGTTGAAAAACTATTTATTGGACTGGTAGTAGCACCTGGCAGTACCCCTTTTGCTATTGAAATCAGCAGAAGTATTGAACTTGGATATTGAGCCCAGGAAAACGAATAGAAATCAAGGGAAAATAGAGAAAGCAAAGAGAATTGGCTCAGAATCCCCTCATTTTAGTAGTATAGAGGCAATAATTGTCTCGAGAACGGCCACAAATGTAGTAGAGAACTATACTTGAATGAAAAAAGTGTAAATCAATGCAGAGAGCTGACGAAATAGGTTGAATATTGATGTTTTCTGACTGGTGTAAAAATTACACCTGACGTTTCCATTAAGCACACATCGGGTGACGATTCCATTCCAGGGTTAAATCGATTTCGACGGTTAGGTCATCATCAGTAACAAGCAATAACTGATGATGACCTAACCGTCGAAATCGATTTAACTTGTAACTCATTATTTTCGTGGAAATAGACAACATTCTACTCAACTCCATTTTTATTAAAATGGTTTTCCACAATCTCATCGCGAGTGATTTTATTCGAAAAAACAATACCTTTATTTCAAGAGTTTTCGAGCTTTTCAACATTTCAACCCTTATTTTTCACCTGTTAGAAGTGACTGACATCAACCAAAAGCTTCGGTGTACAACTAGAACCCAAATGGAGCCCGTATACCAAATTTCATGAAAATCGGTCCATGGGAACTAAGGAAAGATCCGCGTACGGCGTACGGACGGCCAAATGTTTATTCGATTTTTGGATTCTACGTACGTTGAAACATAAACCAACAAATTTTGAGGGTGGGTTGCAATTTTTTTCCTTGGTCGATTCCAAAGGTTTGATATTGAAAATAATAAAACCAAAAAAAAATAATAAAACCAAAAACCTTGTAACAGCCATAACTTCTACAATTCTCATCCGAATTCGACTACATTTTCAGGGATAGGCAGGTTGAGGTGAAGATGGTCTCCTATGAATTTTTCAGGCGAAAGTTGATCATGAAAAACAGTTTTCAATAGATAATAGCATTAAATACGACTTTATTATTGGGATGGGGGGTCAAAGACAAAGCCACGACCGGTTCACACAGAGAAGGCACCAACTGAAAGGAAAAGGGATTTTCTGTGTGTTTGTGAGTTCTACCTCGCATGTGTGTGTGGTCGTATTTCATTTACGTCGATCTTTGCCCCTGTTTGAGTTTCGTAAGTTGGCCTTCAGTGTAAACACTGGGAAGGTGAAATAGAAAGAAGGAAGAGAGAAAGACGTGGACGAAGGGAAGTGTAGGAGAAAGGTTGATTACCTGTCGACTTGACCGCTCCAAAGGGGCTTCCCTGTGTGTGTGTGTGTGTGTGTGTGTGTGTGTGTGTGAGGCTTTCAACGTGTGTTGGAGGGGAAGAGGAAAAGCGAGTTTAAAAGCGTCGTTTGTGGCGCCACTCGTGTGGCAAACGGGAAGGTGTTTTTGTGGGATTGTATTGGAGTCCTCCGTCTTCCTCTTCCACTTTTCCTTTTCCGCCTTCTTCTTCCACCTTCTTCTTCTGCAGCTGACTGAAGACGTCCAGTAACTTATAACGAGACCTCTTCATCAACTCCTCCTTACTGACGCCTCGTCAGTCACTTCCCCACGCGACCTCTCAACCTTGAGTATCTTAAAGCCATCTTCGGGGTTGATAATTTTGTTGTTACATCCATGTAATTACTCCATGTTCCATCTTTCAAGTTCCTTCCATGTTATCAGACAATAAAACTTGATTAAAATGGTTAAGTCCTGGATTATTCGCCAAGGTGGCCGTATTTTACTTTTACTTTTTTGCGGATGGACGGAAAATTTTTCCAACAAGGGCAACTAAGATAAATTATGAAGTAAAGCGAATAAAGGCCAAAAAGTTGTTCAGAAGCAAGAAACGGAATTCGAAGAACTAGAACTTGGAACGTATGCAGAGTCGATATGACAAGAACCAAGCTAGAAAATTTTTCAAAGATTTAAACCAAGAATTCAAGGCATAAAAGACAAAGATGGAATATTTTTAGAGGGTGAGGCTGATGTACAAGGAAGGTGGACGGAATATTTCGAAGATCTCCTGAATGTTACCTACCCACCCACCTCACAGGAACGAGCTCAACTAACAGAGTAGTAGAGGTGAAGAGGAGGTTCTAGAGCCGACCCTGAGTTATATCGGGAGAATAGTGGCTTCTCTGAAGAACAACAAAGCTGCTGGCCCTGACAGTATCCCAGCTGAGTTGATAAAACAAGAGGGAGAAGCTATGATCAGAGCGCTGTTCATGATAGTTTGCAGAATATGGAAAGACGAAAAAATACCAGAGGAATGGAGTCTTGCCATCATAGTTCCAGTTCAAAAAAAAGGGGACAAGATGTACTGTAGCAATTACCAAGGAATCTCTCTACTGGACATTGCATACGAGATCTTGTCTATTGCCATCAAAGAAAAGCTGCAAGAGAAAGGAGATGAACTACTAGGAGAGTATCAAGCTGAGTTTAGAGCAAAAATATCGACTACAGACCAGATTTTGGTTTATTATTTTCAATAATGAACCTTTGGAATCGACCAAGAAAAAAAAATTTTAACACCCTCACAAAATTTGATGGTTTAAGTTTCAAGGTACGTAGAATCCAAAAATCGAATAAAAATTTGGCCGTCCGTCCGCCGTACGCGGCACTTTTGCCACTTAGCATTGACCGATTTTGATGAAATTTGGTATGTAGGCTCCATTTGGGGTCTAGTTGTGCCCCAAAGCTTTTGGGTGATGTAGATCACTTCTAAGGGTTCCAAAATCAATTTGGAAATTTTGAAAACGCCCTAACTCAAAAAATTTCGGTATCAAGGTATTGTTTTTCCTTCAATTTAAGATTCTATAGAATTTTTAGAATTTTTTGAGACCACGCGGAGCTCTGTAGGACAAACCGTTCGCTCCCTACGAAAATTTAAGGGTTTATAAATATATATATATAAATCAAAACACGAGTGTGAATCGCAAAAGAGGCCTAATCTCCGTCCAAATTAGAGCTGACCGACATGCGATTGATGGTTGGTGATTTTTTTTTTCTTCATATTGGATGGTTGGTGATTTTGTAGACGAGTGATCTGTATAGAAAAATAATAAACCATTGTGTAATAATTTGCAGCGTTTTTTAGTAAGGTGGATTTTGTTTCCAATAAAACTATTTACGAATTGTGGATGTTTATTAATTTATTTATCTTCCTGTTATACCGTTAGATGAAAGTTTAAATAATGAGGAAAAATAAAATGACCCTGGAGTTTTCCTTACTCATTCCTTGTCTCCTTCTTCCGAAATTCTGCTGATGAGCATCTGATCTGACGCGAACGGACGTCCTTACGCTTTTCAACCAGAACAAAATCCCTTTCCCTTCGAAACCAGTAAAACCCGGCTTCCCGGGAGAAACTCAGGACTTCCCATATTACCAAGTCAGGTTAACTTAACTTGGGCAAACTCGAGAGACCCTTGATAAGCCTCAGCAGTCAAGTTTATTACAATAACGCTCAAGTTTAACAAGTGATGGGTTTTACAACGGGGAAAAGGAGGGGAGGGAAGCTTCTCCCCGCGGAAATATGGCGAGTGTCTTCGCTTTCCCGAAAGGAGTTTATATTATGTTGGCTCTTCCCACCAAGTTTACTGCTTCAACAAACTTAGCGGCGTCTCTCCTCCACCTCGCTTATCCTCTCTTTCTTCCTCGCAGGAGGTAACTGCGGTTTTCGTTGACTCGAAGAGTCATTTGGAAAGAGTGATTGCCAATGATTTCCCATCATGATCCACCTGTTTTTTTATGTAATACGTCGTTAAACGAACCTAAAAATTCGCTATAAAACTTCGCCCCTTAAGGTTCTTCATTCCGGGTTAGTATTTCTCTAAATTACCGGCGCTCAAACTTTAAATCTTGTGCCAAAAAATGAAATTTTCAAGGATTTTTGAAAAGTATTAGTGCAGAGAATTGAAAACTAAAAGATTGCCGCTGGAATTATCGAAATTGAACAATAATTGCCACAGAAAAACGTTGCAAATTATTACACAAAGGTTTATTATTTTTCTATAAAGATCACTCGTCTGCAATGAACACGGCTTGGTCATTGTTACCACCAACCAACATGAATAAAAACGTCTATCGCATTTTAGGATTAGCATTAGGCCTCGTTTGCGATTCACACTTTTTGTTTCTGATTAACCGTAAGTCCAACCCTTAAGTTCTCGTACGGAGCGAACGGTTTGTCCTACAGGGCTCCGCGTGGTCTCTAAAAATTCTAAAAATTCAATACTATCTGAAATTGATGGACAAACAATAACTTTAAATCAAAATTTTTTCAGAGGGCGTTTTCAATATTTCAACCCAGAAGTGACTGACAACAACCAAAAGCTCCGAGGCCTAACTAGTCCCCAAATAGATCCCGTATACCATTTACAATTTATATTTGGAAAAAAATATTTCAACACTGCAATTGATGGTATTGTGTATAAATATTTACATCACAGTATTGTATCAGCACTTTAGAGCACTTATTGCCCTTAGAGCTAAAATGTATGCTATTGTTACGCAAAATACTGAAAAAAACGAGCTAAAGGAGTTTAAAAGTTACTTTAGAAAAATACATTGATGATGATTATGAAAACAGCTTTCGTACAAGTACGCAACCACGAGAGACATTTTATGTCTTATGTTTAATAAATTGAGAGCTTTCCAATGAGTGGTGAACGATTTTTGTGGGGTGGAAAATGAGGAAGTTAGTTTTCCCTAGGAACGAGTGGTTGTACGTGAAAATCATCAGAAATTTCCGCGTAACGCTCCCCTCGTAATGCTCCCCTGATAACGCTCCCCGCGTGACGATCCCCGCGTGACGATTTTTCATTTATGTGCCATAGTAAAGACATAAAATGTCAAAAACATTGTTTAATGGAATTTTGATGCATCCAAATATGAGACAAATTCAATCTAAACAACACACAGTTTACACATCAGAAATGAACAAAATATCCTCATCACCTTTTGATGATAAACGATACATTTTAAAAGATGGAATAACTACTTTGGCTCATGGACATTTTAGAATTAGTAATAGGCAGGTAAATTCAGAATCCACCTAATAAGTAGGTACCTACCACATCTTTGATAGGTGAAATATCACCCCCCCCCCCCCCCCCCCCGCTGCCCAAAATGGTTTGGTTGTGATTATCCCAGGTGACCCAAAACTCTAAACTCTAGATTGAGTCACCACCTCTGGAGACACAACCGACCGGAAACACGGCAGTTTGAAATTTGACGCCCTAAATGGTGTGGCTATTTAATGAGACATACACACGAAAAACTTCTTCTTTTCCTCCCACTATTAAAATTAAGTGATTTAAAAATTGGGGTACTTGATTTGATTATTTATTTCACTGGGAGGTTTATAAGCCCGAAGCGAACATGAAAAAATTGGTTAAAAAAAAAAAATCTTTGGAACTGACCAAGAAAAACGATTAAGATATAAAAACGCTTGCATACGAGTCTGCAACCCATTGGGACATTTTCATGTCTTTACCTATTGCTTTAAAATAAAATAGACGATTCCGGATTAATTATCTTCTACACTCACGATCATTAGTTTGTAAACAAAATATGAGAACAGTTATGCCCATAGCTCCGCTATTCGTATAGTCAATATGTTATGGAGAACATGAAAATGTTCGTTAAATCGAGAGCTTTCCAACGAGTGGTGAACGATTTTTGTGGGTTAAAAAGTGTAGAAAAGGAACAAACCTAACAACGGGGTCGTTGTAAGCGGAAATCATTATAAAGGCACTGTAACACAATATCGTTACGCAATTTCGTGACAGTTTTTTGTGCTATGTGCCAGGGCAAAGACATGAAAATGTCAAAAAAGTACAAAACGCCCAAAATGGTATGGTTTTAAATTAACTAACCGGAAACACGGTAATAATCATTCTAGATGTCAGTATGAAGCCCAAAATGGTGTGGCTAATCTTGGAGAGATACTCACCTGAAACACGGCTTCATTACCTCACACTAATAGGTTACATAAACATAATATGTTACATAAATATATTATATTTATGTAACAGCCTGAAGTGAAGGTACGTATACCAAAAAGCTACAATTATCGCCCAAAATGGTTGGTTTTACCTTAATCAACCGGAAACACGGCAACCTTCCCCATATTTGTCATGAACGTAGGTGAGGAGAGGTCTCTATATACATACCTATTTACCGGATGTGAAGCAACATCAATAATCTAATCTCTGTGAATATAATAACTTCCAAACAGATGTTACCTCAATACCTACACTCTATTAATCACAGCTATTCCAGTCATAATATTGTTGTTAAGTTCAAAAATTATCTTTCCCTTCTCGATATATCTCCACCTTGTCGCGGTGAGAAGGCTTGAGACAGCTTTTGAAAGGCTGTTGAACCAAGAGAGATATTGTAAATTAAAAAAATGAATAGAATATTTAAATTAACATATATAGTACTTTTTCTCCTATTGCTATTTAGTCTTTCTCTGCCTGTTTTTCTACTAATCATCTAACCAACTGCCTAAATCTAACTACAATGCCGATTACATGACGTCCTACCACCTCAAAAATGCAAAACCCGCATTGCTGGCTTCAAGGTCAAATTGGCTCCGGGAGTGGTGGGCCAGAATCCCCTTTTCTTCTCTACTCAGCACTCAGCACTCATGTCCATCTGGCTGCTTGGTATTGGGGATCGAGATCCGACCTCGGACATTATGGCGAGGGACAAGTTTAATCCACGTTATCCCAGGAACGATGGAGGGAGGATTGTGCCTTTTGTGGCTATGCCATCAGCCGATGCTTTTCCTTCCCATGGGGTTCGAGTTCAGCTCCAAGTCCCACGGGGCCCATTTGCTCGAGCCGTGGCACTCCGTCGTGTGGCCGTAGCACTGAATTTAGACCAGATAAATGATCCTCCTGTTAGGACTCGGGTGGTCACCCACTCTAGGATGAACAGTGGGTAACCAGCCCGAATCCAGCCTTAACCAACAATAAACCAAAATGATGGAATGAAATCTAAGAGGTGCTAAGTGGATTAAACAAACCTGGACGTTTCTGGAAGAGCCAGATATAGAGATGGAGATTCATCAAAATAATCAAATTACTATTAAGTAAAAAATTGTTCTCAAAAGTCAAAATCGTCAAAAATTATTGGACATGAGCGTGCTAAGCAAATTGTGGCGAGCGAAATCGAAGCAATCGAATCAGTTGAATTACTGAATCAGTCAAAACCGCCTTTTACCCATCGAATCAACTCAGAGGCCATAATAACTGGAATGGGAGGTGCTAAGGAAACCGTTGTGTAATAATTTGCCGCGTTTTCCTTCGAGAATTCGCTCAACCGTTGCCGCATTATTTCATTACGCGAAGGTTGACCGCAGGTCCCCGCAGAGAAATTATAAAGTTTTCAAGTTACAAAAGCCTGCAAGAAGGAAGCGGGACCTCTGCGTCGAGACCGTCATAGAGAAGTAATAACCTCCCACAAGTGGTCTCTTTCAGACTCCACATAGAGAAGACTTCCCGCGGAAAACTTTGCTCTGTTGAAAATAACAAGCTGGGAAGGGGAAAAAACCCCCGCTCCGACCCGGAAAACTTGGGAAGGAAAAGCCGCTGGGGAAAATGCAATTTTGACGAGATCTCAGGCCAGGTTTACCATCTATTTTTTTTCTGAAAGCGGAGCAGACTGCCTGAAAATGTAGGACATGCTGCACCCAAATTAAGGGCATTTTCCTAATTAATAATTTTTTAATGACTATCGTTTGGATTTATGCAAGAGGTTGGAAAGGTTGCGAGGATTGTGAGAAAGGAAATTCTCAGTCCTGACCAAGGTGAGTAGAGGAGGGAGGCCTGCTCAGGCTGCTGGGAGGGGCGTGACGTCACAAGAGTCCGCTTCAGAAATTCCGGTAGACATTTCAACCAGCAAGTCGTGATGAAATTTTGGGAAAATTCGCCCGAATTGTTGTCCCTAGGCAAAATAAGTAAAACATGCGCGGGGTCTGGTGAAAATTTCAACTTTTGTGCTGTTGAAAAAATTGTTTATCTTCCAAATTTGATTTAGCGTTTTCTAAATTTGTCTCCTGATTTTGGTTTATTATATTCAATAATGAACCTTTGGAATCGACCAAGAAAAAAAAATTTTCAACACCCCCTCAAAATTTGATGGTTTACGTTTCAAGGTACGTAGAATCCAAAAATCGAATAAAACGCGGCAAATTATTACACAACGGTTTATTATTTTTATATAGATCACTCGTCTACAAAATCACCAACCATCCAATATGAAGAAAAAAAGAAAAAAAATAATAAAAAAGATTTAAAAAAATCAAAAATTTTTAAAAAAAAAATCAAAATCACCAACCATCGATCGCATTTTGGTCAGCTAAAATTTGAACGGAGATTAGGGCCTCTTTTGCGACTCACACTCGTGTTTTGATTTATATATATATATTTCAATATAAACCCTTAAATTTTTGTAGGGAGCGAACGGTTTGTCCTACAGAGCTCAGCGTGGTCTCAAAAAATTCTAAAAATTCCATAGAATCTTAAATTGAATGAAAAACAATACCTTTATATCAAAATTTTTTTAGTTAGAGCGTTTTCAAAATTTCAAAATTAATTTTGGAACCCTTAGGAGTGACCTACATCAACCAAGACCTTCGGGGCACAACTAGACCCCAAATGCAGCCTACATACCAAATTTCATCAAAATCGGTCAATGCTAAGTGGCAAAAGTGCTGCGTACGGCGTACGGCGGACGGACGGCCAAATTTTTATTCGATTTTTGGATTCTACGTACCTTGAAACGTAAACCATCAAATTTTGAGGGGGTGTTAAAATTTTTTTTTCTTGGTCGATTCCAAAGATTCATTATTGAAAATAATAAACCAAATTTGGCCGTCCGTCCGCCGTACGCAGCACTTTTGCCACTTAGCATTGACCGATTTTGATGAAATTTGGTATGTATGCTCCATATGGGGTCTAGTTGTGCCCCGAAGATTTTGGTTGATGTAGTTCACTTCTAAGGGTTCCAAAATCAATTTTGAAATTTTGAAAACGCCCAAACTCAAAAAATTTCGATATAAAGGTATTGTTTTTCTTTCAATTAAGGATTCTATAGAATTTTTAGAATTTTTTGAGACCACGCGGAGCTCTGTAGGACAAACTGTTCGCTCTCTACGAGAATTTAAAGTTTGGACGTACGATAAATCAGAAACGTGAGTGTGAATCGCAAAAGAGGCCTAATCTCCTTTCAAATTTTAGCTGACCGAAATGCGATCGATGTTTTTCTTCATGTTGGATGGTTGGTGGCTTTGCAGACGAGTGATCAATATAGAAAAATAATAAACCATTTTGTAATAATTAGCAGCATTTTTGTTTTGTTTTAGGGCTTTCTAAATCATTTGTACGTATTTCTTGCCTGTTTTTGGTAAATTTCTTGACTTAGGCGGTACTACGAAATCATTCTTCTTATTTTTATAAACTTTTAGAATTCGAGCCACTGAAAATAGTGATATAAAACAATTATCATTTCTCGAATGTTTCGTTTCAGAGCATTTTGAGTCAGTTGTTGTCACGGGTGGGATAATGTGTCTGTCTGTCGTTGATTCCTTGTAATGTGGTGATAAGGAAATTATAGTCTGATTTTGCTGTCATTTTCGCCGGTTAAAACATACGTTTTCGTTTTAGAGTAGATATTTTGAATAATTTTACTTCCGAGTCTACCAAGGTACTATGTGGCAAGGAAGAAAGTAAGTTTCAAAGTAAAAAATACAATTTCTCCGAAATTAAAATTTATTTCTGCTTTGTGCGTTTGAGACCTCCCTGAACAATTTTGGTTTCGTAGACCTGTTTGTCACACAGGTCCGCAAATCCTTTTTACGAGCGAAACTAAAGGAAGTTACGGACCGATTTTGATGGAATTTTCATGGATTGTGCCAGATGGCTTTTAGATGGTTCCCTATAAAATTTAATGTCCCCACATAGCCAATGCCGGTAGATTTCAAATTCAAGTTTTTCACTCATGTCGAGTTAAGAGGTTGAAAACACGTTGGATCACTCGAAAGACAAGACCTGTTTGTTTTCACATTAAATTCTCGGAAAAAGTCGAGTTAAAGTGATTTCAACCTCTTAAGCCTCAAATGCTAATTTGGAGTAAATTTTACTACTTCTCAATCAGTTCAACCAGTTAACCACTTCAATTGATAAAACAATAAATAAAACACATGGAAATTCATTAATTGGTTTTTACTGAATACCATGGGTAAAAAACAATTTTGAAAGGTCAGAGTAAAAATTACCCCACGTTAGCATTGCTTGCCTAGTTGAGTCATGTTAGCCTTCTAGGGTTAATGGTCGACATCCCTAGTGATGAAACCTCTGGTAACGAACCAAATTCCCTCTCACCTCATTTTTTCAAGTTAAGAGCAAAGTCTAAGTAATTTCAAAGTCAGTCAATTTCATCTAAATTAATCCAAATTGACACAGTCAGATAAAGTCATAAGATTTATTCCCGGAGGTTGAAGAAATAGTGACGATTCGATAATTTCGATATTTAATGATGTTTGTATCGATATTTTTCTGCGATATTATCGAATAAGCACGAGGAAATCAGCACGGGGCTGAGGACGACCCCACCTTCAAGACTGAGCGGTCGTGCGGGTCAAGTATAACCTTGTGCGCCGTGCTTCCGCTCCACTTTCGCTGGTTTCGTAGGGTTGGGACATCGAACGGAAAACACCGATGTATACGTCAATCTCGATATTTCTTAGCAAGATCGATATCGATAACAACGTGATTTTACAACAATTTTAACCACCCCTCAAAACTTGATGTTTTACGTTTCAAGGTACGTAGAATCCTAAAATCGAATAACAAATTTTCCGCTCGTCCGCACTTTTCTTAGTTACCATTGGCCGATTTTGATGAAATTTGGTTTATGCGCTTCATTTGGGGTCTAGTTGTGCCCCGAAACTTTTGGTTGGCATCAGTCACATCTAAGGATTAAAAAATAAGGGTTGGAATTTTGAAAACGAACTAGCTAACAAAATTTCATCATTTTAAGATAGCATTCTATTTTTACAATCGAATGAGATGAGGAAAAAGGAGGTTTTAGGCCATAGCAATACCTTAATTTTTTTTTGAAATTCGCTTAAATATTTTGCAGGGGTTTGTGCAATTTTTGTTTTTTTTAACCTTCGCGAACACTTCACCGACACCCTGAGTAGTAAGTACGTAGATCTACCGAGATTTCGGTGGCAAACCTGCTCACCAGCTAAGGTCATTGTCGCTGAGAGCTCCCGTCTGATTGGCTCGGCAAAGTCGGTCAATTGACCGTGAAGTTCGCTCAAAGGCTCGGTTGATCTTCGGTTAACGGCATCGGAGGTTCGCTCAGACAACGGAGGTTCGTACAGTTACCGGTTACCCCTTTTGACGTAGACCCGCCTCGACTGTTAACGGAGACAGTTTAAGGTGCGATTATTAACGAGGCGGTTTTAAGACGGGGAGAATGATTTACGAGGTGGCGAACCGAGAGGTTACCGGTTGATGAGGGGGGGGGGGTATTAAGGGAGATGAGAGGGGGTACTTAACAAGGGAGGAGGAGGACTTAAACCGCCGGCCTTTAATCTCCAATAAGCGACGGGACTTAACAGCTAAGTCCCGGATCGCCGCGAATCTTGGGGATGGGGTCGGCTTCATCGCGGCTGAGATAAGCTTTTTCAATGGTACAGTCAAGTCCCTCTAACGGTCAGTTAATTCAACAAAAACCATGCAAATAATTACACAAAGCCATATTATTTTGAGGCAGAGTTGGGCGTAATCGTGATTATGATTGTAATCGTCAAATGACCGTTTGCGATTACGATTATAATCATAATTGAACCTGTAATCGTAATGGGGAATTTGCATCACAATTTTTTTATTATTATTTTTTTTTTCGAAAGAGGGTTCACTGATATGGAAGAAAACCACAGTGTGCTGCTCGATAACGGATCCGAAAATTTTTGAGAATTTAAGTAAGATGAACATTTTAAATGTACTGTGATTCTGTGACGTGACGGAATTTCCCCTTACGACAGCAGCGCTACCTCTGATAGCGCACATGAAACAACTAGCTTACGTGATCGAACACACGAGTGCACTGCAAAGTGACAGAAAGAACTCAGACACTGAAGTGACGAAAAGAAGCAATTTCACTCAATCTTTTTTACAATACGATTCTACTTATTAGTTTATCAAGCATTATTAGTCTCCACTTTCTCTTATTTAGTTTCTCTATTAGTTAATTTTGATATTTGAATCACATTGTTTGAGTGGATCGTTTCTTGTGGCCTTCAACTCTACCTGTTTTACGCTTCACCACAGCACAGTTTTGCGGGAGGAACCCCGGGGTGAGACGTGATCAGTTTCCCTTCATCTTCGCAGTATTACAGGATTTGACTTGAAATTCCAGAATCTAAAATTGAGGCAAATTCCCTAATGTAATTTGTATATTTTGGTGACAATACTACAGGACAAGACCTAATTACTATATCACAGGTCAAAACTACAATCTAGAAAACACGAAATTAAATAATACTGATTAAAAATAGACAAATCACAGTTAAAGTATCACTGATCGTAAGATTCCATTAGCACGGATAATACAAGGTTTCTAAATACAATGTGTGAGTTAAAGAATAATAGTTAAATAATAAAGGTAATCGTAATTTCAATAGTAATCGTAATTTTTAATGCAATTAAAGTGCTTATCTCTTGAAATTTTTTATGCTGAATCAATTTTGAGGTGTGCTAGCAGAATGCTTCCCAGTGGAAAGGTCCCATACAAAGAAAATGCCCAGACACGCATTTTACCATAACAAGGGTGTCATAATTTAAGCAGATTTGTCAGATTTAGGCAAATTTTCGACATTTAAGTATTCATTATTCATCAAAAAATTTCATTTCCTGCCATAAGGACTAACCATGTCATACATAGTAGGTAGTTGGGTTTGGTGTTAACCGTGAGCAAATATGAATAAATATGCATTTTGACATTGATATGTCAAAACCCTTAGAAGTGACATCAGCCAAAAGCTTCGGGGCACAACTTGACCCCAAATGGAGCCCACATACCAAATTTCATCAAAATCGGTCCAGGGTAAATTAGGAAAGTGGACAAATTTGTATTCGATTTTTGGATTCTAAAGTGAGGGGATGGAAGGGTAGTCTACTAGTGGGTGTAGCACATGGCTTCCTCGCACCCTCAACATGTTTGCGATGAATAATGAGGAATTTCACCATGTCGGAATTTCCTTTTTTGACCCCAAAATCGGATTCAGCACCTCTAAAAACCCCATAAGGCAAACTTTCAGCCCGAACTTCCTAATTTACGAATAAACAAAACAGTGTAGAAAATACGAATGTTTAAAAAAAAAAAAAAACGGGAAAATGACGTCATGCTGGAATAGTTCATTTATGGCCGTTTGAAGCGCCGAGATCGAGAAATCTATAGTCCCCAGATGCAAAATTTCACGAAACAGTAAAGTTCGAAATCGAAAAACTGAAGAAAAAAATAGAAAAAGCAAGATGGGGAAAATTAGGTTTCCCCTGTTTTTGTTTGATAACTTTTCTCTTAGAAAACGCGATTTCGTCGTCCCAATGGGCAACACTGGGAGGAGACGGCAATCCGAACAGCCAATCAGCGAGCGTTCCCGCTTCACGTCCGTTTTCCCGGTTAGTTTTGATATCAAAAATTTTGATTGTCTCCCAAAAATAACAGGAGACTTATTTTCCGAAATCAGCCCGATTTTCATCTATCCCACACCGTTAACTATTCAGGAAAAATGCAAACAGAATTCGGTGCAATTCCTCATTGTCAGAGTAAATTCAAAATCAGTCAATAATGACAAATTCATTCCAAGTTACTAAGAGTCTGAATGGAGTCATATCAAACTCCTTCAACAATGAAATTTGAATTCCCAATCGCAGAAAATGAATTCACTAATTGTATCTTGTCCATCTTGGCACCTACTCCAAGAACAGTTCTCCTGTCACATCTTGTCTGAATCTGGATGTCTCTCAGACGAATTTTCCTGAGAGAACGAAATGAATTCATAATTGGGGAGTCCTCCGGGGAAACGAAGCAGAGCAGTCGCGCTGTTTGGTGTCGTTATTAACGTAGTAAATTCATCGCCGGTGCTTCTTCAGACATAACGGAGAACGTGGCAACAAGAGAGCTGATTAACGTCAACGAGTGAAAAGAGGGTTGCACTGCTGTTAGTTGCTGCTGTTACGCCGTTATTCACGCTTGCTTTTCCCTGTCTGAGTTAGGTTACGCCGTTTTCGGTCCGTTGAACCTTCTGTGCTCCCTCGATTCCCTTTCCCGTCGGTCGTATTACGTCAATCTTCATTCCGTCCGCCGTACTTGGAGGTCCGTAGTGGAGGTCTCTTACAACCTTCTCTCGACCCCCTGCAACTATGGATTCAGAGGTGTGTGTTATAATATTACACACATATTATTTACTTTGTAAAACAACTTTTGAAAATCAGCTGTACAGGGTTGCCAAAACTTATAGGACCAGCCATTTATCTCCGGAATTTCCGAACCTTAAAAAAATGCAAATGGTACTCCCACTAATTTTTCACGGGAAATTCAAATATCGTATTTTCGCGCGTCGCGCATGCGCGATTTGCGCATCAACTTCGTTTTTTCAAATAAGAACCCCAATTTTTATCGCAGATGCGGATTCTACGCAAAATTTCTTGAAAATTTGACGCCTCAATCGATTTTTTTGACCGCGCGTAACCGACTCTACGAGCGCGCGAAAACGCGCAAGCCTGAAACTGCATGAAAATGTGGTCTACCGTAAACCCCGTGTTTGGATCATGAAATTTCATTGTTTTACAATGCTGATTCTCGTGGAGCTATTCATTTACGTTTTTGAGAAGGGAGTTGAAAGTACTTAGAACTTTTTCGAAGTTTGTCTTCTGATTATTATTATTAATGGACCTTTGGAGTCGACCAAGAAAAAAATTGTTAAACTCCCCCCCCCCCTCATTTTTTTTGGTTTAGGTTTTAAGGTACGAAGAACCCAAAAATCGAATACAAATTTGGCCGTCCTTTCGCCGTACGCGGCATTTTCCTTAGTTACCATGGACCGATTTTGATGAAATTTGGTACATAAGCTCCATTTGGGGTCTAGTTGTACCCCGAAGCTTTTGGTTGAGGTCAGTCACTCTAAGGATTGAAAAAATTAAGGGTTGAAATTTTGAAAAAGCCCCAAAACGCCCAAAAAATGTTTATGTAAAAGTATTGTTTTTCATCAATTTAAGATGGTATTAAATTTTCAGAATTGAACGAGGCCACCCGGAGCTCTGTAGGACCAACCGTTCGCTCCCCATGAGAAATCAAGGGTTGGTCTCACGATAAATCAGAAACAAAAGTGTGAATCGCAAAAGAGGCCTAATCTCCGTTGAAATTTTATCTGACCGAAATTTTGCTGTTCGTTTCTTCGAGTTGTACTCAGTTTTGCGTCCTTAGCAACCAGTAATCAAATTTCCTCATGAAGGCACCCACAAATCCTTGTTTCTTCGAACTGAGTGTGAAGCGTTAATTTCTTCCAAATAAACTTGATTGGAAGTAAGTTGGTTGGTGACAATGGCAAGCCGTGTTCTTTGCAGACGAGTGATCTGCATAGAAAAATAATAAACCGTTGTGTAATAATTTGCAGCGTTTTTCGTTTAGCACAAACACTACAGATAAACCATCAAACCTGGTGTTGTTCAAATTGGTTTTTCAACAATATCCTGTTCCGATAATCATCAGCTAACGAACATTGTATCCAAACAACCTAGTTTGGAAATCATGTTTTGTATGTGAGGAAGCTATACTGCCCACCCAACATGGCTAACGGTTTTCTTTTAAAACTGAGAAAATTAATTTCATTGGGTAGAGTAAATTTGGGGCGTGGAGGAACTTGATCAAATGTATGTTTGAAAAAATCGTATTTTTTTAGAAGTTCTTTAATATTTTTTCTTTTACGTCAGGTGAAAATTGTTGTGATGGGTGGATACTTTCCTCTTTCCTTCCCGGTGAGGAAAGTAGAAAGTCGTAAGCCGGATCGGGGTGGAAGTTGGCGGAAAACCGCCAGGCGGTAAACTTGGAGGAGAAAACTCAAAACTGGCGCAGATGGTGGAACACGATCGTCTGAAGGATTAGGGGTGGAGGGAGGAGGAGCTTTGAGTGGGATACAGGGGATTTTAGAAATAAGAGGAGGGAAGGGAGGGGTGATACGGTTGGAAAGGGTGTATTGGGGGTTCAGGAGTGACGTGGAGGGAGGGGAAGAGGAAAAGGGGCATAGAGAGGGAAGAAGATCAGATATTATGCATGCTGTTGAGCCTCGAAGGGTGGGAGGAAAGGGAGAATAGTGAGAGAAGGAGGTGGAAGGGGGACGGAAGAGAGGAATCAACCTTCCAGAGAAGGAAGAAAATTCCTCCCTCATGCTCTCCCCGAGCTGGGATGCGCTTCTGGATTGAAGGATTAGTGTGGTAGGAGGAGCTCTGAGATTAGTGGGAAAAGGAAGCGGGAAGAGAGTTAAGGATTGGAGGGATCGGAAGAAACCGAGCTAGAAAATAAAGTCAGTGAATACTCAGGAAATAAAATTTGGTTAATGCAGTTACTCAATTACGCAAAACTTATTTTCTAAAAATGTTCAATTTCACAAGTTTGTTTTATTTAATTTTATGTGTTGTGTAGATTTTTTTTGTTCATTTTGTTCAAGTTTTTTGGTTTTTAAGTTTATTTTATTTAAACACTGTGTTTTGTAGGAGGTTATTTGTTTTGAAAGTGTTTTGTAGGAGGTTATTTGTTTTGAAAGTGTTTTGTAGGAGGTTATTTGGTTTAAAAGTGTTCGCCACGCATGAGCTTAATTCGTGTTCGCCCCTGGGTGATGAGCTTTATTTGTCCTGTGGAGTGATACAAAAGTACAAAGTACCCATTGAAGTGATACATGAGTACAAAGTATCCATTAAAGGGATACAAAAGTACAAAGTATCCATTGAAGTGATACATAAGTACAAAGTATCCATTAAAGTGATACAAAAGTACAAAGTATCCTTTGAAGTGATAGAAAAGTATAAAGTATCCATTGAAGTGGTACACAAGTACACAGTATACATTGAAGTGATACAAAAGTACAATGTATCTAATGAAGTGATATAAAAGTATAAAGTATCCATTGAAGTGATACAAAAGTACATTGAAGTGATACAAAAGTACAGTGTATCTAATGAAGTGATACAAAATTACCAAGTATCCATTGAAGTGATACAAAGTACAAAGTATCCATTGAAGTGTTACAAAGTATACATTGAAGTGATACATAAGTACAATGTATCCATTGAAGTGATACATAAGTACAATGTATCCATTGAAGTGATACAAAAGTACATTGAAGTGATACATAAGTTCATTGTATACATTGAAGTGACACAAAGTATACATTGAAGTGATAAAGTCTACATTGAAGTGATAAAAACTATATTGAAGTGATACATAAGTACAAAGTCTACATTGAAGTGATACAAAAGTATATTGAAGTGATACATATGTACAGAGTCTACATTGAAGTGATACATAAGTACAATGTATCCATTGAAGTGATACATAAGTACAATGTATCTAATGTGGTGATACATAAGTACAATGTATCTAATGTGGTGATACATAAGTACAATGTATCCATTGAAGTGATACATAAGTACAATGTATCTAATGTGGTGATACATAAGTACAATGTATCTAAAGAAGGGATACAAATTACAATGTTACCATTGAAGTGATACTTTGTGCGCAATGAAACATGTATCCTTCTTTTTGATGGGTTGAGGTAAATTGTTGGTAGGTTGATGGGTAGCTGAGAGGTCGAGGTCTTCGTCGATTGAAGAGTCGAAGGAAGTTTTATTCTTCGGATCGATGGAAGGAGTGAGTTGTGTCCTTCGAAAGACGCGAGGCGGCCATTAAGAAGTGGTCGCTGGAAGAAGGGGAAAAAGAGAGGGCTACTGGGGATTAAGAGGAAGAAGATTAAGCGTCGAGATTAACAGGTAGGATTAAGAGGGTGGAGGGTGAAGTTCTGAAAAGAAGCTGATGAGAGAAGCACGAAGGTGGAGGGCGAAATCCGTTGATGGAAGCGAGGGAGAACAATGGGTAGTTAGAGTTCGACCGGTGGCGACGAGGATGCTGGATAGATGGACCTTTCTTTCTCTCAGGTAACAAAACACAAAACTAACCTCCAACCACATCTCCAGACGACGACGACATCCATGAGGCCCCCTACCTCCTCTACACACGATGAGCCAGTCATACCGATTTTGATGAAATGACCGGAGGAGACTGGAAAAATTTACTGAAATTTCGACGTTTTTGGTCGATTTACTGAAAAATTGTCAGAAAAACTTGTTTATCCTCAAAAAATAGTATTTTTAGGTTTTCTTGGGTGCTGAATTGGATAAAATGGGTTGCTAGTACCTGAAACCATTTAGAAAGTCTGCGAAAACTTTATGGGTTCATGAGTCAAAATCGAAAATTTTTCGACTTTTTTTTTATTTTTATAAAATTCTGCAGGTTTTTCCAGACATTTTGGTATATAACAACATTTAATTTGAGCAGTGGAACACGGAGATATGAGTTTTCAAAGATTGAGGAGCCGAACGTTGTTTCCGAAGGATGGCTGTTCTCCGCTACAGGAGCTGCACTGCTCATAGTTCTTCAACAGTGCTAAGATGTCTCTTTCTCTTTAGATTCTGTTTTCTATTAACGAAAATCGTCCTCGTCCGAGGCATAGTATCTTAAAACAGAAAACTACTAAGGTAGGAGCCATCATGCAAAAGGTAAAGAAAGTATGAAGCATCAAGTTAGTCTCATACGAAACCGGAGAGAAAGCTGGGTGAAAATAGAGTTCAAATAATGCTATTGTTACGTCATCCTTTACCTCATACTCATGCTAGTAAACTCAACGATAAGTAATGAAAGAAAATCTATTATACCTACAAGTTTTGTTTGAGACAAGTTCCAAACCAACAAACAAAGCCGGGAAGATATACGGAGAACGGGAGAAGCGAAAACCAAGCACAAGCACAAGATATGTATTTTTCTTATCAGTACGTGATATGACGAACCGACGCTTTACCGGTGATAACACTAACTGATAAGAATCATGGATAAGGAATAATCAGACCTCATTTTCAATGTCTTCAACACGAAATGATTCGCAATTGGATCGAATACCTCAAAAAACGGGAACCTTTCACAAATCGCGGGTTTTCTCCAAACCGAAAAACCCCTGTTTTTCATCACTTAGGTACCTGTTTCTCGGCAACCAATACAGCTGGCAACTTGATTTTTTTTATGTTATCAAGGGGTCTTCATTACATTCACTGAACAAGTTTGGACGAAAAACTCCAAACAGAAACATGGCTAGAATAAAAAGAATCATAAATATAAAAACAAGAAAAATTTGTTTTGCTATATTGCTTTTAGGTAAAATAATATTTGCACAACAGAGTTGAAACTCACTCAGTGGTAATATGGAGAGTAGACAAAGAATTTAAAAAAAATTTATGAAGATATCATGAATGTATCCAGAGAAACAGGTACATGAAAAAGTGTTAAATTAGAACCGACTCATGAACCCCCTTAACCCTCTTAGTTCCCTCCAATGTTAGGAAAGAGTGAAAATTATCTCCATGGCATTTCTACGTTAAATACTGCTTAAATAGACGGAAAAATGAAAAAAAAAAACCTAAAATAATGAAACCATTAAATTTTATGAGCTTTTCTATGAGAGGAAAAAAGTCACTCCAGAGGTAGACTAAAATATCTTTGATGAATGGTCTAATTACATTAAAATTTTGAAAAATAAAAAGAAACGCTTAACACACAAGAACTTTGTTTATTCAATATAAAACTTCGATAAAAATAATCATAAAATGTAATGGAATAAAATGTTTTGCAAACATTATTTTTCGTAAGTTTATTTTTTGATTGAAAAAGGCACACATTTAGGATTTTATAGACATACCTACTACTGAAAAGCCTACTAAAAGCAGACAAAAACGATTCCTCCGACTCTCCCCACTCCCACGACCCTTCCAACTCCTCGCGATCGTCGACGTGCATACGTACATACATACGATTGGGGTTTTATGTAATTAGATTCTTGTTCCATCAGTATTTTCATAACTAAAATTTTCAATACCTAACAGAAACATTAAAATAGCTAAATGTCAGTTTTCAGGCAAGATTCATGACTAAAATTATCAATACCTAATAGAAACATCACAATAGGTACATGCCACTTTTCAGGAAAGATGTATAACTAAAATTATCAATAGGTACCTAATAGAAACATCACAGTAGGTAAATGCCAGTTTAGTAGGTAAATTATGTTCCTCAAAAGAAACAAGTATCAAATGTGGAGGTATGACATCTGTACCTTTCAAGGAACATACTTTTACAGAGTCCTTACGATGCAAAAAAAAGCTGCACATCAATGCCTAAAGGTTTATTATTTTCTTTATAGATCACCCTTCTGTATAGATCCCTCCCTACCAACCGTAGGTACCTACTACCTACTAGGGAATTTTTGAAAATTCCAACCCCAACCACCAACTAAATGGAAATGAGGGGTTAAAATTTTCAAAAATGCCCTAGTAGGTAGTAGGTACCTCCGGTTGGTAGGGAGGGATCTATACAGAAAATTATGAATCTTTTGGCAATGACTTTTGTCAATACGACGTTTAGTCATACGACTTGCGTCAACTGTCAAAACTCAACTTTGTCCTAAGCTAGTGCTCAGCCTGAAGAGGCTAGGTTTGCACACGCTTAGCTGAAGAGATCCGAAAGATCGAAACAAAGATCCAAACAAAACGATCGCCACTGAAAGTGGGAATTTGAAACGTTTTGACTGTACCAAACGCATTCTTGATGCAGAAGGGGCAGTCAATAATAAACAATAAACTCTTCGAAAACAAGCTTTTGGCAATGATTTTTTTTTGTTTTTTTTTTTACCTACCAACTATTGGTAGGTACTACCTACCACACCATACTGCCTTCACACCTTCACAATCAAGTTTATTAGAAAGAACTGAACGCTGTTCGATGTTTCGAGATTAACTACTTCGCATCAGACCATCTATACAATCGGGTTTTGGATACGAGGAAACTATGTGCCACACCCACTTTGCAGACTTTTTTTATCCAACCGTTCTTACTCAACATGGTATGAAATGGATTTTTCCTAAGTAGTGGGTGTCCAGTGCGGTAATTTTAAATTAATTTCCATGATAGGTAATTTCTTCCATGAACTTTTCAATTTCATTCCAAATTTTCATTATGAGTGAGGGCTTTGCAAAATGAGACGTCTCTGTGGTAGACGGACGTTCACTGCTGTGTGCTCAGTGCTCACCTGAAAACGGTTGGATTTTTTTTTTTTTTTTTTGCTCGAGTCAAATATTTGAGAGGTGAAATACTCGTGGAGAGGTGGTAAACGAGAACCATATAATGGAGAGACGGAGGTGGGAGAGGATGTGGGTGGAGAACCAGTACAGGGGTTCTAAATGAACGTTTCAACTCTACCCGGATACGGGCGGGTTAAACGGTTTTCAACCTTTTTGGCGCAGTCATTTGGCGGCCCCCGTTCCCCTTGTAGAAAGAGAGATGGAATGGAAGAGTGAGAGGAAATAGAGGGAAAGAGAGCTTTTTGGAAAATTAATCAGCTCCTGACGGCTCTTACAGAGGACGTTTTCAAGCTCGAAATACTATGAAATCTCCCGCCTACCCCTTCAACTACCGAGAGAACTAGCCCACCTCACGGCCTCATAATTTTCCCTCAAATACAGAAACACCTACCACACAGCTATCATCTTTGTTCCCCTTCATAGTGACGATTCGCTGTACCTTTCGATGCTACATTTTAACATCGAAATATTAGGCAGTATCGACAGTAGTTAAAAATTATCGATATATCGATATAGTTGAAATATAGACAAAAATATCGATGTCACAAATATCGAAAGTTTTTTTTCTAACATCAGCAGATTCGCTAGTAAAATTTGTTTGAAGAATTCGACACGATAAACTATTCAGAATATTATTGAGAATAAATTATTGAGTGAATGAATTTTATTTCACCAATAATTAACTGTGGACAATCATGACCCTTCAAAATTTTCTGACGTTGGTACATGTTTCTGTGGTGCTCAGCCACTTTCTTCCGCCTGCATATTGCCTCAGCGGAAAGGACTCCCGATGTTCAAGTTCTCTTTTCATTAGAGGGGCATGAGAGCTCCGTCTTCAAGCCCAAGGCATCGGACCTTACGTCTTGCCCCTCGGATTCTCAGGGAAACTGCCCGGATAACAGCCATCTGGGTCCTCACCCGTATCCATTGGGTCACTTGTGACAAGGGTTTGGACCATTTATCTGCGAGGACTGTAGTGAGCCTCTTCAGGAAGCAGTTGTACTCTTTGTGTAGTGAGCCCTCGCAGGATACTACCAAGGGTGTAAATGACCCTCTCAAGTCTTCGGCTGCAGCATCGTATTTTCTATGTTTGGCATTGGCATCATTCTGGGAGATTGTAGTCCAGGTTTGCGAGCTGTAGGAGGAAGCGTCAGCGGTAATAACGCGAGTATCCAAATACGCCGTCCTCTCTACCTCCCACAAACCATGGATTTTCAGATCTGCGACTAGCCGTGGGGTGCCATCGTCGTTTTCCTGCATCACGGGCTCTATCCCAACCACGTTAAATGCTAGATTAGCCATCTTCGCACACTGATCCCTGAGCTGGTCGTGACCATGCTTGACCTGGCCCCCTTTCTTGCAGTTCAGCGCATGGTAAAGGTTCAGTGGTTCACTGCAGCCGTCGCACCGATTAGGCATCCCTTTTGGCTCCCTTCCATACCTTACTGCGAGTGCATCTCTGAATTGCATTGGTGAGAGGTCCAGGTCGTCTTTCATCAGAGGGATAATCGTCAGCCACCCGGATGAATTGCTCTCCGTGATCCTTTTGATGGTTCTTGCCTGTTTCTGGGGAAGAGAGTTAAGAATCCGATCCTGTCTAGCCCTGGCGGCAGCTTTGTTGTGTACTTTTTCTTCCTCCTGACAAATTTAGTTTAAAATAAAACAAAAACAATATTTATCTTACTTTGTATTGACGAAGTCATCATTATCTATGATCTTATTGACCAGTAAGTAGGTCAACATTCAGTACTCATTAACTAGGCAACTACTTTGCACGCTTCTACTTTTTGACCTACTTCATTCCCCCATTGTAAAGGAACATGCATCTCGCCGTCGAAGGACGAGCAGCAGTTGCTGTAGTCTAGCGGTATTTGTGAAAAGTACCTCGTTTTTACCGCGCATTTTAAAATTTGACGGTTCGACTTCCTTGCCTTATTAAATTGTGAGGAGAAGAAAACTTTTATTGAATTTTTGTGTATTGGGGTGAAGAATTTTGCAAAATGCATTATTATAGTTGTAATGATTTCCAATCGGAGATCTAATTAGTGAAAAAAGAGGGGAAACAACTGATTACATCATCACTCATCAGATAGTGGAGTCTGCAGAACTTTTTACGAACGTATTGCTTGGGAAATTTCGCCCAGAACGGTTGTAATTATTTTGATTCGCAGCTCAGAGCGTGAGCAAGTTTTTTATTATTTTATTTATTTTATTTTATTCATTGAACGGGCGTGAAAGCCCAATATACAAAACAAATTACTGAATAATATATATATATATACTGATGTACAATAAGTATTACAACAAATATTAACAGAAACACCTATAGGGAATTGAAACAAAATATAACAAAATCAAATGACACTTGAAAAGGTAATGTGAGTGGGGAAATTAATCTAGGAGGAAGGCTTTAACATAGTTTTTAAAAGATGCACAACTATTGAAGGACAAATCAAGATGTGAGTCACTGGCTGAAATTAAATTATAATATCTCTCCATACGGTAAATGGGGTTGTGGAGCAGGTAGTTATAAGGGAAAAAAGGGACTGAAAATAAATCATGACTTCTTGTGCGGTAATTTGAGATACGGAAATCAAAATGGGACAATAATAAAGGACAATCAATAATATTATTATGAATCTTATAAAGGAATAATAAGTCACCCAGGATTCGCCTGCTCTCCAACGACACAAGACCACATTCGTCCATACATCGTACATAACGTCTTCCTGGCAAATACCTTTCTTAAAAGCTAGATAACGCAGAAATTTGTGCTGAACGGTTTCAATGCGCTTAATATGTTCTTGGTAATAGGGGGACCAATTCGTGCTTCCATATTCGAGCAGAGGGCGAACCATGGCATTATAAAGGATCACTAGGGCGCGAATATTGTCAAAATCTCTGGTGTTCCTCTTCAACCATCCCAAGGATCGCATAGCTCTACAACAAATGGAATCAATATGCTCAGTGAATGTCAGTCTATTATCGAACTGAACACCCAGATCAGAAATACTCAGCTGTCGACTAAGTAGCTGCCTTTTTACTGTATAGCAACTCAAAAAACAACCCAGAAACAGCCAGATATAAAAATGACTTTTTCATTCTTGTAAAAATTCTATGTTTACAAAAATATAATTTGTATATCGATGGCATCACATGATAACCTCGTATCTCACCCACCTGTAATTCAATTTTTAGCGATAAGAAACCATGGTTATCAGTGACACTCAGCCCTCTTGATCAAAACCGAGGTTATCATTTAGGGCGTTAGAGAGCAGAAAATGCAATTCCCGCTAAAAATTGAATTACAGGTGGGTGGGATACGAGGTTTTCATTAACAGAATCCAAAAAGAACCATTTTGGCCAAAAATTGAGATACGAGGTTATCATATGATGCCATCGATATCAAAAAGTTTGGGTTAACATCAGAGAGAAAGGAAATTTAATGCTCTTTTCAATGGTATCGTTAAATTTCAACTTAGGTACTTGATCAATTTTGATAGTCACTACAGTCGTTTCATAATTCATAAATCATAAATAATGTGAAAAAGTTGGAATTTAAGTCGAGTGAAAAAAATGTTATTGTTGCTTATTAGTTATAACAACATTATCCGATACACCCTGTATTAATTAAATAAAATCGATAATCAATTAATGAAAGCGATACCCCACATTTTGAGGGGGGGTTTGAAACTCGTACCAAATGGAACTTGTTCCCTATTTGAAGTCGGAAGACTTCAAATGCTCATTTTAGTGATTATCTGTTACTCATTTGAGTTTACTAGGGCTGAGCAAAATTCGATGGAATTAAAACACAACTTTTGCTTCCGAGTCTACCAAGGTAGCGGAAGCGTTGTTTTCACTTTTCAAGGACGAAAAAAAAAGTTCTCCAAAATCAAAATTTTAACTCGCGTTTTGCGTTTTAGACCTTTCTGAACAATTTAGGTTCCGTGTCTGTGTGTCTGTCTGTCTGTCTGTCTGTCATGAATTCCTTGTAACGCGCATAACTATACGAAGTTATTGTCCGATTTCTATGAAATTTTCAGGGATTGTGCGGGTTGTTGTGTAGACGGTCCCCTATGAAAATCATCATCCTCGGACTGATAGAAGCGACTGCGCATGCGCAAACGTGAATTCCTTGTAACGGCCATAACTTCTACATTTTCAATAAAATTTTCAGGGGTGTTACAGATTAGTATTCAGATGGTCTCCTATGAAAATCTTCACCTTCGGACTGATAGTAGCCACTGCGCATGCGCAAACGTTAATTTCCTGCATCTGGTTAATCTACTGGTTAATTTACTGGCATCTCGCCTCCAAGTGGCTGGTGTCATTGGTGATGTCCAGAGAGCGTTTCGGCCGGCGGATGGCACAGCGGAGAACCTCACAGTTCTCCAAACTGTCATCTCGCTGGCCCGTATTAAACGCCGGCAACTCCATCTCGCCGCTCTGGACGTCGCTAAGGCCTTTGACACAGTCAGTCACCTTGCCCTGACCGATTGCCTTCGTGGTGTCGGGGCCCCATCTCGGTTAATCGAGTATGTGGCCTGTCTGTACCAGGAAGGCGTGACGGTCCTCGAGGCAGGAGGTGAGGTGTCAGGGGATATACGGATCGGGCGTGGGGTACGCCAGGGGGATCCCCTATCGCCACTTCTCTTCAACCTGGTCGTGGATACGGCCTTGGGTAAGCTGCCCACAGAAGTAGGGTTTGATCTCGCCCCTGGGGTGCGAGTAGGAGCATTGGCTTTTGCCGATGATGTTATCCTACTCGCAGAAACCCGTGAGGGCTTGCAGATCGCCCTCAATGCATTTGCTAAGCAGCTAGCCGGGTGTGGACTTGTGGTTAACCCTGATAAGTGTGGGTCGGTCTCCTTGGTCCCGTCGGGTCGCCAACATAAGGTGAAAGTTGTGGATGGGGGTTTTGTCGTTGGACAGTCCCCCATCCCATCTCGATCCGTGTTGGAGGTTTGGCGGTACCTCGGAGTCGACTTCATGGGGGTGGCCACTATAACTGCCAGCCGTGTGGACCTTGGTAGAGCGCTAGCTCGCGTTACCAAGGCTCCATTGAAGCCACAGCAGAAGCTGCGCCTCCTCCGCACGTACTTACTGCCAAAGCTAACCTATGGGTTAGTCTTTGGTAGGCTTACGGCGGGGAGGCTGCAAGAATTAGATCGAGAAGTTCGCTCTGCTGTGCGCTCTTGGCTGAAGTTCCCACCTGGTGTCCCAAGTGCCTATGTTCATGCACCGGTCAAATCCGGTGGGCTTGGCATTGTGTCTCTCTCGGCATGTATCCCTTCTCTGCGCCGCCGGCGCCTGCTAGCCCTCCAAGGGTCGAGCTGGGAGGTCGCCCGTGCAGCTGCTGATCTTGATTTTGTCAGGCAGCAGTTAGCATGGTGCGACCGAGCAACACCATCTGCTCCAAAACCCAGTTCGTCTGCTGAGTTCGCTGCTGCACTGCATGAATCGGTAGATGGTAAAGAACTCCGACAGTGCTCCGAAAGCCTTGTCTCATCCCAGTGGGTAGATTGGGCTTCGGAGGGCATTGGGGCCCGCGACTACCGACACTTTCACGCCATCCGCGTGGCATCTTTGCCAACTGCGGTGAGGTGTTCAAGAGGTAGTCGCGGGACAACCCTACCCCTTTGCCGCGCCTGTCGGAGTGGAAATGAACATTTATATCATGTGGTGCAGCAGTGTCCTCGGACTCATGGTGGCCGCATTCTACGTCATGATGCGGTCGCCAAGCAGATAGCAGGTGCATTGTCATCTAGCGGCTGGAATGTTGAGAGAGAGAGATTGTATCGCATGCCAAGTGACCAGGGTAAGAAGCCCGACATTGTTGCCGTCAAGCCCGACCAGTCTTGCATTATCCTGGATGTCCAAGTTGTCAATGGCAGCTTGGACATGGAGCAGACTTGGCGGGCCAAGATAAGGAAATATGACACAAATGATTTACGGCAAGCAGTGTCGGAGCTAAAAGGAGTGGCACCCAACAACATCAGGGTGATGGCTGCAACCTTGTCATGGCGCGGTGTGTGGTGCGGGAAAAGTGCCACGGAGTTGCGTGAGTTGGGCATCTCGGTAGGCGTACTCCGTGGTATCACCACCCGTGTCCTGCTCGGCTCATATTTGAACTGGTGGTCGTTTTATAGAGGCACTTCCCTTCATCCTTCTCTCCCACCCCCACCTTCCTCATCTTCCCTTATCCCTAGGGCCGGCGTCGGGTGAGTCCTGGGCGTCCTCCCCATTATATTTGATTTATTTATTTTTTTTTAATTTATGGCGTGCCCCCTCCGTCACCAAAGACATTTTGTCTTGAGGGGAGTTAATTTAAAAAAAAAAAAAAAAAATAACAGCCATAACTTCCACATTTTCTACCCGATTTTGATGAAATCTTCAGGTATTATGCAGATTAGGTTGTAGACGGTCCCCTATGAAAATCATCACCCTCGAACTGACATAAGCGACTGCGCATGCGCAAACGTGAATTCCTTGTAACGGCCATAACTTCTACATTTTCCATCCGATTTCAATGAAATGTTCCGGGATGTTACAGATTAGTATTTAGATGGTCCCCTATGAAAATCATCACCCCCGGATGGATCGTAGCCACTGCGCATGCGCATACGTAAAATCCTTGTAATCGCCATAACATTTACATTTTTCATCCGAATTTGATGAAATTTTCTAGGATTGTCCAGATTAGCGTGGTAGGTGGTCCCCTATGAGGGTAGTGAAAGGTACTTAGAGATTGGTGTTTTGAGATTAACTACTATGCATCGGATCATCTATATAATCGGGTTATGGATACGAGGAAGCTATGTGCCACACCCACTTGTTCTTGCATTTGCAAATTCAACCTTTTTTTAATATTTTATTGAAATTGACAAAAAGAGGAAAATTACAAGAAAATCGTTTTGAAAACATGATGTTAGGAGCTGGTTGAAGTGGAGTAGATAATTGTCAGAGCGGTAAAGACGGTGCAGCCTACTTTTCACAAATGCCGGTAGACCGCAACAACGGCTGCAGTTTGTAAAGGAGCGCTTGTCGATACAAATCCGACCTGCGGTTTCGTTGAATACGGCTGTATGGAGTCGCAGGTTCTCTGCTGACCACGCAAATCCGTCTCACTCCATTCAAATCGAGGACGAAACCAATTAAGTACCGCAAAACCCACCGAAATGCCTGTCGGTATCCGTCGAGCACCCTTCAGAGGTTCGGCTCCTAATTGGGAGGGATCACCTACAAATCTGCTTCTCGAAAGAGGATTTCGCGGCAAACATTTTGTTTAGTAACGAGTTCACCTCGTGGGAGGTCCCTCTGGATGTGGAATGTAGCTGTTTTACAAGGTGCGAGCAGCTCGACCGAGTGACTATCATGAGAGTCCCCAATTATCAATGTATCGAATAAAGTATGGGAAATAGATTTTCAAGCTCTTATGAGATTATAAATATAGTTTAATGCTTAAGCAAAGAAGAAGCCATTACCTATGTTTTTTTCAAATTTTCTATTATGTTATGTGAGATTAAGGACCTTCTTGAGCAATTTAATTGATGAGGCGGGATTATAAGACTAAGCATGAAAAAAAGAGAATAAATACATAAAGTAGATATATAGTAATCTCGAAATAAATGTAATAATAATAAAGTACCTATGTATGAAGAGTAGGTAACAAAAAAAAAAAACATAGTTATTCATATGAACTCGTTTTACTGTAGCTGTTTGATTAAAGTTGTGTTTAAAGATGTAATATTGTGAAAATTTGGTGTTATAAAAATCGAAGATCAATTAACTAGAAGAACTAAAATAATATTTTATGTATGTGTGATGTAATTGCTGGTATAATTAAATAATTAATTAATGCAAGAAATTAACGATTTGCTTATTTATTTTTTCTTTTTTCATGATAAATACGTGCATTAACATTTATTTATATTATGTTCATTTATTGTAAGAACTCTCCGAATATTGTAGAAGGGAACTTAATGCAATAAATTAATTTGACGTATTGATTTACTTGTTGGTCGAATCGACTCTGGTATCCTATTCTTTATGAAGATGGATGATACTATGGTAGATAAGAGATGAGATTGATAGACAGTGAAATACAATGATAGTTGTGATGATGCAAGTACCTACTTACTATTATTGATAAGGTGTCAGGTAGTGTAAGTAAAACAATTAGATTGATTAAACATCAACAGCACTAATTTTATTGATAAAAATTGCAAAGTGGTTCATGAATTTGGTAGGTGCCTGTCACAACTGGTTGAAACCCTAAAATGGCCACTTAAGACTTCTAGAGCATATACTAGAAGGTTAGGTAGATGTCCTTTTCCTGAGATGCAGTTGTTTCCAGGGCGAAGGTAATCCTGGTTCCAAAAATACAGTCCAGTGAAGAACATACCCTGTTCAAACTGTAACATACCCTCAGCATACAGCCTTATTAGGTGATTTTCTGAGGAAATGAAGTTATTGCAATGGCCTCAACATTTTTAGAATGCACTTTTTCGAAGAAAATTTTAACTGAAATCCATTTTGGAACATTCCAAAACGATCTCCAAAGGTTTTCAAAAAATTGAATATACCAATAACCAAGCAGATTTCTATGAAATTTCGCTCATTAACTCATGCTGCATGAATGAACTTTTATCTTCTTCAGAATTGCCTTTCTCTCTGTGGGTCAAGTAAGGAAAATAAAAATCACTCGTTGAATAGGAAATTCAGGTCATATGAAGAGCCCGTGGACGAGTCACACAACTGGCCTGTACAGCCCTTTCTCCACCTCCAATTTCCTTACTAAATGAACTGGCATTCAAAACGCACCGTCGAACCTTCAGTTTCCTGAATCACTTGACACGGAATTGGAACCTGTCGAATGACATGAACGAACCCGTAGGGGAAGGGAGATGGAATGACAGGCCCTCAGTCGACCCCACCTACCTCTACAGCCCCCATCCACCTCTACATGCCCCACCGGCCTTCCTCCAACTTCTATTTAAGCTCACTGACTGACCCCTCTCAATCACTTTATCGACGGGGAGAGAGGGAGATGGTCCCAAAAGGCTGAGTCAATGAGTGGTAAAAAGGGAGGGGGGGGGGTCTCGTGTGTCTGGTAATGACAGTTTTGACGTCGACATCGCGTGACGTTTACACAGAACGGACGTAGAAAACGGATTTTCCCAGTTTACCTCCCGCGACTGATTGGTTATGAACCCTCCTGTATTCGCGGACTTAGAAACTGTCAGTTCTCTCCTGCAAAATTAGAACAGTAGCAGGCGAGCAAAACTACGTACCCATACATAAACAATGTCAATTTCTCGACAGCAGTAGTCCATAACCCGACTGTATAGACGATCCGATGCATAGTGACATTCTACACATTAACCTATTAACGCCCATCGTTGCCATATGGCAACATAGAGGGGCATTCTGTTTGGAGGCTGCTGGGCACCTTTCTGAGTCATTTAGAAGACTTGGATCCTGGGGATCCTTTTCTCCTGATCTGTCTCTGATCATAGCGATGAATAATTTTTTATCCCCATGAGGGTGAGGCACATAGCACGAAGCTTCACCTACAACTTTAGTGGGTAAATGCCCTGATTGAATGTTATCGGAACCATCAATTATCCTACCAAATACGAGGTAAATCGAAGTAGTTTGCCAAGTGGGTGTTGTACATAGCTCATTAGATGCTCACAAATCACGATGCGTCATCTTCAAGTTGATTGGGTACTTGACCTGGCTAGAGGTTGTAAGAACTACCTTACAAGTTCCCAACCAGATGAACCAACCTGATGATGTCATCATCAGGGCAACGATACTTTATCTAATGCCCCCCTTTAGTGTTCTGTTTTGATTAATTATGAATCTGTCTATGAGTTTATGTATTACTCACTTAATATTAGATGTATTCCGCATCGAATATTCTACGAAAATTTTTAGTCGATCCGGTGAGATCACAACACGATCCACTAAATCTCAGTTTTGAAAAGAAAAATTCAGTTCTTGTAGCGCCCAGCGGTACGATATGGCAACATAAACCCATGAAATTCGACCAGGAGATTAAAAAATTGTCTTTTCCCGTGTTCTAAAGACTAAAATGGGGGACGGAATATCAAATCTATTTTCAAAATATGTAGAAAAAAAGTTTAGGGCGTTAATGGGTTAACCCGCTTGCTGTGTTAAGGGGCAATGCGGAACATCCCTATAAGTGGGAGCTGCAAGGCTGGTCCGTCACTATTTGTGTTAGTGTTCAGACTACTTTCCTGTTTGAAAAAAAAGTTACATGTCAAATGATTAACTGACTACATCAAATAGCCAGTCAATCATTTAAAAAGTGAGGGGCCGATTGACCCCTCAACGCAGTAGAGTTGATAAGTTGATTCACAATGCAAAAGTGGTAGCAAAGAATCCTCTCGGAAAAACTCGTCGAGAATCGGACTCATGTACTTCACAGTTTCCCACCCTTCACATTGTACCTCTTAAGAAAAGAGTGTGATTCACATTGCTTTGCAGTTCTACCTGTTGTTCTCTCGGTATTGGTATATTATCTCTGTTATCTCATAATAAATAAACAATTGGTTTAGATTACAAAAACAAGTTCAAATCTGCATTCGGTTTACAATAATTTATGATAATATGGAATAGAATGATTTGAAAAGAATATTGAATCGACAAAATGTTTTAATGATTGGAAAAGCATCTAACACTAGTAATAATTAAACGTCGAAAATACGCAATTTTTGAAAATTTATTCATATTTACTGGGAAAAACGTCGTATTCATATCCTGGCTCTGTTTTAAATAGAAGTACACCTACTTTAGTGGAATCAAATGAGTTTTTGCCAAAAGGCTCTGATTCCAGTGTCCCAGACTAGGATAAATGGCATAAGGTATGAAGGGTCGATTGACTCCTCAACGCATTGTGGGTGAGTTTCCGCATGGGGCCAATTGACCCCTTATCGCACTGTGGAAAACTCGCGGTTCAGCTCCAAAGTTAACGTGTTAACCGGCACAACCTCTGAATATCGTAGGGAAATGTAGAAGTTATGTCTGTTACAAGGAGATATTCGTTTGCTCATGCGCAGTGGCTACTACGAGTCGCATCAATATGGGGGCAACGATTTTCATAGGGGACCATCTACAAGGCAACCCACAAAGGATTTCGTGAAAGACAGACAGACACGGAACCAAAATTGTTCAGGAAGGTCTGAAATGTAGAACATGAGTTGAAATTTTGATTTTGGAGAACTTTTTTCTCAACCTTGAAAAGTGAAAACAAAGCTTCCGTTCACTTGGTAGACTCGGAAACAAAACTCAAAACACAACTTTCATGAAAAGTTCCTATCAAGCAACTATGCTTTGTTGCTTTTGTTAAAGTGGCATTGATGTATTTACAAAGTACTTTTTGAGGTGCCAGGCCTAATTCGAACGATTGGAGTCGCAAGATCCTAGTATGGAAAAGCTCGTCCCCAGTACTCAGCATGGCCGATTTTGGTTTATTATTTTCAATAATGAATCGTTGGAATCGACCAAAAAAAAAAATAATAATAATTTTTTAACTCCCCTCAAAATTTGATGTTTTAAGTTTCAAGATACGTAGAATCCAAAAATCGAATAAAAATTTGGCCGTCCGTCCGCCGTACGCGCATTGACTATTACTATACAGCATTGATTGTACTTAGCATTGACCAATTTTGATGAAATTTGGTATGTGGGCTCCATATGGAGTCTAGTTGTTCCCCGAAGATTTTGGTTGACGTAGATCACTTCTAAGGGTTGAAAAATAAGGTCTAAAGTTTTGAAAACGCCCTAACTCAAAAAATTTTGATTCAAAGGTATTGTTTTTCCATCAATTTAAGATAGTATTGAATTTTTAGAATTTTAAGAGACCACGCGGCGCCCTGTAGGACAAACCGTTCGCTCCCTACGAGACTGAACACGAGTGTGAATCGCAAAAGAGGCCTAATCTCCTTTGAAATTTTAGCTGACCGAAATGTGATCAATGTTTTTCTTCATGTTGGTTGGTGGTAACAATGACAAAGCCGCGTTCTTTGAAGAAAAGTGAACTAGAAAGAAAAATAATAAATCTTTGTGTAATCATTTGCAGCGTTTTTAGACAGTTTTTATTTAGGTATGGCAATTTTCTAGTCATCATGTTGATTATCTGGGTGGGAACTTCTCACTGGGGAGCAATCTATTGGCCCTCTCCCAATCTGATTAAGTATTCAATATTAGAATGAATGCCCCAAGAGTCGCAAGGCTCTCATTATATCAATATGGCTGACGATTTTTATAGACTCTGAATAGATTTCTGAACTAATGGCAATTTTCTGCATACAATACTTGGGTTGGGCAAACTTTATCGACCCTTCTGCCAATCTGATTAAATGTTTGGAAGGCCTACTGATGGTACTCGCTAGGTCTTCAAGATAGCGAGTTTTTCCGACAAGTATACTCGTTACAATCATTAAAAATACCGATTTCAGCATTTTTTAAACTGGAGATTTGATCATATTTAAATTTATTAGCGCTGCAAATAGAATTATCCTCTAAACATCTCAAAAAGCATAGCTTTTCTATCAAACTCAACATTTTGCCGCACGAACAAACTTGGCTTCATATATTTTCACAACGTAAAAGATTGACTTCAACCCTCCTTCAGTTCAGAACCCCAAGAAAGACGAACTCGGGAAGAACCCCATCTGTGGCCGCCAGAAGCCGGAAACTGAATTTCGAACTCGATCTCATCTCTTGAAGATTTCAAGTGCACTTTGTGCCAGTCCAGTAACTGGGACGGGCCAATAACCGGGGCCGGTCAATAACTGGACGAGATAGGAGTCCCGCTAGTTTTTCTTTCCGACTCCGACCCGCAAAACAGCGGAGAAACTCCGTTATTCTTTTCTCTTCGAGATGAATCTTCTTTCGGAAGTGCATAAGGAAACGAAGTAGGTACGCCCTTTCATTTCAAAAGGAATAAAGTTATTTCGCTCTCAAGATTGAGACTTCCTAGATGCTCTTGCTCGAAAACATCTGGTGCGAAGATGCTCCCTCCAGACGTCTAGTTTCCTAGCAAAACTGGTTTTTTGAGTACTACATTTGGTACGAATACAATCACTTGAGATAAGGTTGTGGAAAACCTTTTTAATAAAAACAGAGTTGTCTATTTAGAACGTTGTCCATTTCCACGAAAATAATGAGTTACAAGTTAAATCGATATCGACAGTTAGATCATCATCAGTAACAAACAATAACTTTATTAGTACAAATAACAAACAATAAGTTATTAAATCGATTTAGATATAGATATAGATATAGATTTATTGGCAATAACAGTAAATAAAACAAAGTACATTCTCATTAAAAGTAAAGCACTGCGAAAAATAAATAAAAAAAAGGTACTTCAAAATACAAAATATAAAAACAGATATTGCCCACCGAAGAATAAGTTCCAGGGAACTTGTGCTCTTCGGAGGAGTTCAAACAGGTAATTCTAACTGAGAAATAATAGTATTGCTACCAGGTAAGCTTATAATATGGAAAGTGTGTTGCACACAAAGTAAATAAAAGTTAGAGAGAGAAACAAAAAATTTTGGATACCGAGTTATATACAGTTATTTAATACTTTTTTAAACTTAGAGAGGTTGTGAAATGAAAATATATTAATTTCTTTTTGGTAAAGAGTTTTAAGGGCAACTACATAAGAATTTCTCTTATAAAACTCGCTATTTATATTTGGTAGAAGAATCCTAGAATTATTGTAGTTACGAGTAACTGTTGATACAGAAAAATGCTTGGGATCTATACCAGTACCAAAGACGTGTACACAAGACTGAACATGGAAAATTTGATTCATCTTTTTAACTTTAAAGTTTTTATACAACAGTGATGAAGGATACCTTGGGCTTTTATTCAACATAGGTAATTCTTAATAATTTATTTTGTATGGTTTGCACTTTTTTAATGACGGACTTACAGGCTGTGCCCCAAAGAATAATACCATACCTATTTAATAATGGAAAAGGCCAAACAGTAATAAATAGTTCTAAGTCGACTTATTGAAAGAAACTTACGAGATTCTTTGAAAACGTAAAGTAACTAACGCAATCTTATAATTAGTGCATCAATATGATTCTTAAAACTTAGGTGATTGTCGACTAGTATACCCAAATATTTACATTCATTACTAAGTGGAAGTGGAATACAACTACAATAAGCATGGCTCTCCAAGCAAGCATAATTCAAATGGAATCTCACTTCGCAGTTTGATGGAAAACCTTTGTTTCCAATTGAAAAACGGAGAACGAAAGTTTTTTTTACATTTAGACATAACTTGTTTAAATCAAACCAATATTTGATTCGGAAAAGATCATGGTTAATAGTGCTAATCAAATCATCGTAATTTTTACCCCAAAAAATAATCGAATTTTCTTTAACTTGTAACTCATTATTTTCGTGGAAATAGACAACGTTGTACTCAACTCCGTTTTTACCACATGTGGTGTTAAAGACGTTAAACCTCATTTCGGTAGTTGCTACCAAATTGTCAATTTTATGAATTCCGTGAGTTTATTCACTCTCATATTAGTCACGTCACTCCCAGGAATGATACGAAATGAAAGAAAGGTGGTACCTAGCGGAGAAGGGGGTGGGATATTTTTGGAGAAGGAAAAGCGTAAGGATGCCCAAAATCAAATCATAACACGTCGTTTATTTGATTTTCCGATCAGTCAGGATGCCTTGCTGAATACAGTGCGCACGTTATAACATGTTCTAGTGGATAACGGAAATGTTGCAGCTCAAGGACAGGATTGATCTTGATTCAACCTGCCTTTCAAAAGATGCAGCTAAATTGCTGGGATCAAGACACAAAAATAAAATTAAAAAAATAAATAAATCAAATATAATGGGGAGGACGCCCAGGACTCACCCGACGCCTTGGGATGAGGGAAGTTGAGGGGGAGAGGGATGAAGGGAAGTGCCTCTACAGAAAATTTCTCCCTTGCGAGGGAAAAACATTAAATCATGTTTGATGTTTTTCCCTCGCAAGGGAGAAATTAGATTGCCGATCACTCAGCTGATCAGTGACCACTCAGGAACCTTCAGCATTCTCCATTGACCCTGCTTCTCAAATTTCAGCTTCCTGCGTTCAACAGGAGAGAAAATGGCCTTGGAGCTCACTCAGCTGATCAGTGACCATCTTGGTACAACTAGACCCCAAATGGAGCCGATATAACGTGGTAACTAAGAAATCGGTCCGTGGTAACTAAGAAAAAAAACGTTGCAGATTTGCGTGTCGGAATTCACAGAACGACCCCCAGCCCTAAAACATGTTAAAAACCTGTTGCTACCAGGAACTTCGTATGCATGGTACAGACATCGAGAGAGTTCACTCACTACTTGAATATGATTCCTCCTAATGGCGCTTATTCATTGATTCTTCCGAAACTAGCCTTAATGCAATACTATTGCATGAAGTAATTACATTTGCATCAATTCCTACAGCACACTCAGAGGAGGAAAAAATAAAAAGTACAAGGATTCGGAACTGATCCTTGATAAAATCAAATATCAAGAACATCGCTGGATGGTTTGTGGCGATTTTAAGATATTAACCATGTTGTTGGGCCAGCAATCAGACTGTACAAAGTATACCGGAGATTAATTTCCACCTATAAATCAAGCGACATGTAAATAATGCGTTAAGTAACTACTTATTATGTTTGTACACATTACTATCATGTATCTATCATACTTTTTGGAAATAAACTAAATTAAAAAAAATACCCCTGTTTCTTGTGCTTGTGGGACAGTCGAGCCCGAGATGTCCACTGGGTGAAAACTGACTGGCCGCTTCGAAACACCCTGGCTCCTGGCGAGAAAAACGGCGAAGTGGCACTTACCCCCACTGCATATAAAACTGGGGCTTCCACAATCAAACAGAATGATTTTTTGAGCATTTGTATTGAATAGAAAACAAATAAAACTCTATTATTTTGAGTTTGTGAGGGATACAAATAATGAGTTTTTTTCTCGAAATTTTCGTTTTTTTATGCCCTCTTTTTCCTTATTTTGCAAGCAAACTATACGTGATTAAGGAAAATGGAGATCATTTTTGGATTCAGCACACTGAAAAACATAATACTTAGCTGAAATATGCAGCTGATCAAAATTTTTTTTGCAGACCTGTGTTATTCGCGTCAACTTACTGTAAATGTGTCAAGTTACAGTAACTTTTGTTGAATGTAGACGGATGAACGGAAAAATAGCAAGTGAATGTATTTTGAACAAACAAATCAACAGGTGAGGGAATTTGGAACAGGTTAATAATAATAATTTGGAATTTTGAGTATCCACAATATGAATCAAATGTTGAACAAACGACGACACATTATCTTTGTCAAAGACTTTGATTGTAAAATCGCACCACGTTCATAAGAATGAAATTAAAATTTTCTCAGGATAAAATAAAACGGCGACAGACCTATTTTGAAATGATTTTGGGACGAATTTGATCAGGCTTGAAGCACATAAATGAAGTAGTGAGTGTGAGTGGATTGTTATTTATCCTACAGGAATCACATTGTCACATTTCTTTGCTGATATTTGGTGTGAATTATTCATGCTAACATTGCATTGATTGAAAGTAACCATCACATGAAGGGGCCAGGGAAAAAACCGACTAAGTCACTTTTTCTTAAAAACGAGAAAACTCATTTTGAAAGTTTGAAACACGATTGTGTTTGACTAGATGCAAATAAAAAATTGAAATAAGTCTTATTATGCACTAAAAAATCTATTGAAGTGTTTCACAAAATGTTGACGCTATTATTATACTACTTACTTGTTAAAAAATTCAAAAACTGAGCAAACCCCCCAAAAAACAGGGAAAGAACCGACGATGTCAATTCTCTACCAATGGAGAAAAAACATGTTTTTCTGTTCGAACGTCGTTTAATTATATTACAGTGGTAAAACAAACAAAAAAACAAGAAAAAATGAAATTTTAAATTCTGACAAACGTAGGTAGAGGTGTTTTTTCCTGGTAGCCTTTTGAACTGTTTTCACCATCTGAAGCAAAAGAAAACCATTCCCACTCATTAGGTATCGAATTCATTCTTTAAGGATTTACAAAAAAAAGTACATCATTTTTTGGAAGTAAGAGCTCGACCATACTTACAGACATCACTCGTGCCGAAGTTTTGAGAAAAATTTGACCGCAGCTGGGCCACAAAATTTCAGGAGGCTCAAATTATTTAATAGTTATTTATATAAATAAACACAGAACTATTTCGAGGAACTGGAAAAAAAACTGTAGAACACACTCGTTGAAGGAAACAATACGGAACTGATAAGAAATTTTGTGAATCACAGAGACAAGGTGGTGGGGACCACCTGTTGCGCTGTTGTGGGTTCAGTCAAGGAACAGTGACATCGTCGGTTCTTTCCCTGGACGCGAAGACATCGTCGGTTCTTTCCCTGTACACCAAAAACTCCAAGCCTTATAACTTCCGACTACTTCGGGTTTTCCTCTTTTTCTAGTTACTAAAATGAAGAGCATCATTTTCTGAGTTCAACGATATAAAAAACTCGATTTGTGAAAAAAAGTGACAGTCGGTCAATGTCATTGAATTACGAGTAATGACAATGTTTCTCCAGTCATGTTCCAGTTTCTTCAGTCCACGAAATTGTCTCGTATTATCACTTTGGAATGACACTAATTCGATAGGAATTGTTTCAAAAATATCAAGCTCCGAATGCACTCTTCATGTACAGGATATACCAAAATAATTTCCCATATCTGACGACTAGAGGAAATGGAGGAATTCCGGGGCGTTCACCACGTTAGATTTCATAATGTATAGAAATGTCATCACATTTGAAACGGAAAACCTCGCTTTCTGAACACGCACGAAGAAGAGGGGGAAATGAAACGCAGCTTCAGGGAAATTGTCACGAAAACTCCAGAGGAGGGAAAACTCGGGTAGAAAGGAAAACGCCAGGAAAACTGCCAACTCCTGCTTAAAACATCCCGACGACGCTCACCAGCTCATCGCGAACACACCGACGCACAATACAATCTCACATCCTCGCAGTAACTTGCACAACTTGCCTTGTGCCAGGAAGTATTAAGGTCTGAAGTTAGTGTCTCCTATAATTGTAGGAATAAATCGCATAAAGGGTGGAAAAGAGGCTCCTTTGTTTTCCCCTCAGAAGAGCTTGTTTTCTCCTCGAGTGCCCGGTTTTCTCCCGGTTTTCTCTCCGTTGAGTGCCTGTTTTTCTGCCCTTTGAATGTTTGCCCTTTAAATTGTGTCCTTTTCTCTTTCCGCCACTCCGGGGGGAAAGGGCTTTATAAAGGAGGGGAAGATGCGAAAACGGACGAGGTCGGCCCTCACCTCCTATTAAGTTCGTTTCAAAACGTAACGAATTTCGTAAGAACTTCGCAAAGTTCCACCAGTTCACCTTACGGTTAATAAGGATCGGAGAGAACCCTTGAATTTCATGTGACCCAAAAAAAAAATTTGATTTATCCAAACTCTACAAGTAAAAACTACTGTTACGTACATTTTCAATTTAATTGATACGTTGTTTTGGGGTTTGAGGCAGATTTTTAGTTGCTGAATCGGATGGCGAAAAATTTATGGAAGTTAAAAAAAGCAGAACAATTCAATGTGATTTTTTTTTTTTTTTTTTGTGAAAATATCTGTTGCCTAAAACTTGTAAAATTGTTCATAATTTTCTAAACATTATTTTTTGAGTCAATTTTCGGTTTATTATTTTCAATAATGAACCATTGGACTCGAGCAAGAAAAAACCTTTTACCTCCCCTCAAAATTTGAAGTTTACGTTTTCAAAAATTTTCCGGCTGTTCGCCGTACGCGGCACTTTTCTTAGCAGCACTAGACCGATTTGGTTTAAATTTGGTGTATGGGCTCCATTTGGGGTCTAGTTGTGCCGCGAAGCTTTTGGTTGATGTCAGTTACTTCTAAGGGGTGAAAATTATGGGTTGACATTTTCAAGAGTGCCCTTGCTCGAAAACTCTCGAAATGAAGGTATTGTTTTTTCACCAATCTTAAATAATTTTGAATTGTTAGAGTCCACCCGGAGCTCCATAGAGGACAAGTTCAGTTTTTGTTGCTTCCTTAATCGAATTGTTGCAACCAGTAATCAAATTTCCATCCCTATTTCTTTGAATCGAATTTGAGTAGTTTATTTCTGCCAAATTAGCTTGGTTGTGAAGGTAAGAAGTACATATTAGGTAGGTTGGTAGTAGGTACCTAATGTGGTTGGTTTTTCTTTAATGGCGTGCCCCTGGTTTATTATTATTATTATTATTATTTTAGTGAAAGTAAAATATGATTGGTAGGTAATAAGGCCACAATGGCTCACAATGGCTGTGATCTTTGCAGATGAGTGATCTATATAGAAAAATAATGAACCTTTATGTAATAGTTTGCAGCGTTTTGTTGGTCGATTCCAAAGGTTGACTATTGAAAATAATAAACCCAAATAAGCGTTCGCGTCACTTAGAAAATCTAGTTTTACGGCAACTGAGAAGTCATGCAATCTACTACAGCACCAATCAAACCGTCCTGAACTCCTCGGAAAAGGTGGGGGGTTATTCAACGAATTAATTGACCAGAGAAAACCCTTGTTCTGAGCTGATCAATACGATAAAATTATGAACCGTTGTGTAACAATTTGTATTATTTTTCATGTCGAAACGAGGACGACTCTCGTTCATTTCGAGACCATTATTTACAAGGCTTATTGACGTTCCGTCATTTCAGTGTTGTAGACGAAAAACAAACAAAAAAAGGGAAGAAAAAACCAGTCGAAAGAAGAAAATGAAAAAGTTCTCTACAGAAGGGGTTGGCTATCATTTTCATTAGCTGGAGTGTGAGGTGAAGGGGGGGGGGGGGTCTGGTAGGCCCGAGGGTCGGTGGTGGGGGTTAAGAAGTAATTGCTTTTCCACTCGGAAACTTCTTTCAAACCCCTCCAATACCCCCCCCCCCCTCTTACCGCCATCCTTCGACGTGAACAAGGAAAGGGACCTAATAACGGGTAAAAAGACATTGACAGTGAAAAAAATTCTTTGTCCCACGAAATTGACTTGGAGGGATTCGTTTGGTTTTTGACCGATTTCAAAATGGCCGAAGGCCCGAAGGAGAAGGGATCTCAAAGTTCGTGCAACTTGCATTTTACAAGCTTTTATTTACTTTCACCTGTCCCTTTGAATGTCTGTCTGTCTGTAATTAAACCTTGCAAGTTAAATTTGATTCACTTCCCGGTGTCCGATTGACTGAAATTTTGCATGCATCTATAATAGGAGCCTTCCCCTAAATCGGGTAACAATGAAATATTATTATTATTCAATTATTATTCTTTATTATTCTTTATTATTATTATTTATTATTATTATTATTCAATTATTATTATTCAAAATATTATTATTCAATTTTGGAGGACCATCTTCAAATTCATAGGGGACCACCCTCCATTTTATAATGGACATACTTCAATTCGTAGGAGACCGTCTTCCAGTTCATAAAGGGCACCCTTCAATTCATAGGGGACCATCTTCCAATTCATGAAGGGCACCCTCCATTTCATAGTCCTCCACATCATATTTTTAGTCGTACATCACTAACTAGCGATTGCATAACTGATTCAAACATTATTTTACCCAACCACTACTACGAACAACGTCGCAATAAACCTACAATCAAAAATAGTAAAAAGTTAAAAATAAAATGAAAGAAAACACAGTCCCAATGTTTTAAATAAAAGCGTATTACATTATAAAGTGTTATATTACTCATTAGAGATCTATTTTTAACATTTTAGATCATTTAATTAACAAATAATAATAACTTATTTTTAAGAATTTTTTTTTCTTTACCAATCTGCCTGACTCTATTTGAAATGTGTTCTACCAGTATCCGTGATGGTTCCGTTTCAAACGGATTTCATTTTGTTTCGTTAAAAGTGTCGAAAATGAGTGAAAATAGTTGGTAAGACTCGCCTGCAAAGATCACAGCTTTGCCACTGTCACTTTTTTTTCCTACCATCCATAGGTACCAACTACCTACCTACTACATAATTAATAATTATAAGTTCATAATATTATGGGAAATTTGATTAATGGTTGCTTAGGAAGAAAAACTGAGTACATGATGTGATTCTCACTCGTGATTCTGTTTTATCGAAGGAAACACCTTCAGTTCTTGAAGAGAGCGAACGGTTTGTCCTTCAGAGCTCCGCGTGGTCTCTAAAAAATCTAAAAATTCAATACTATCTTAAATTTGGTGAAAAAACGATATCTTTATTTCGAGAGTTTACAAGCTAGGGCACTCTTGAACATTTCAACCCTTAATTTTCACCCCTCAGAAGTGACTGACATCAACCAAAAGCTTCGAGGCACAACTAGACCCCGACAAATTTTTATTCGATTTTTAAATTCTACGTGCCTTGAAACGTAAAATAACAAATTTTGAGGGGAGTCAAATTTTTTTCTTGGTCTATTCCAAAGGTTCATTATTGAAATTAATAATCCAAATCTATCGATACATCCCCCCCCCCACATATATAGGCACAAGCCTCAATGATTACAGGATAATACGAGTATATCAATTTATCTTTCCTAATTCAATTCGTATCTGTTATTTATCATCCCTAGTCCCAGGTTGATCTCCTCCAAGGAATAGGTATTCAATGAAACGTATAGTTATCTAGGGGTAAAATACTTCGCCGATTTAATTATTCTCATTAGTTAATCCGATTATCCAGATCCCCTAGAACAATACCGTTTCAACTATGAATTTACTTCCACACACGACTAGTACTACTTACAATCATCCTAAAAACCACCAATATATTGGTTTTATTTATGTGTTGGTTGGTTTTATTTATATGTGGTTTATTTATTTATGGTTTTATTTCTATAGCATTTGGCACCATACTCCCTCGATGAATATCTGATTAGCATTAGTAAACATAATTTCCCTTTATGATACAATCCAGAGATGGGCGAATTCTTATTCATAAATACGATTATGAATACAAATCATATCTGCGACTTTATGATTATGAATACGAATACAGGTATGAATATGAATATGAATACGAATACAATTGTATTCACACTTTGAATACGATTTTCCCCCGTATTCGTATTTTGAATACGATTTTATGATTTTGCTTCCTCACTACCGAAGCATTCCTCCTTTGTATTCGTGAAAGAAGTGAAAAAAAAAAATGTCCTCCAAAATCAAAATTTCCACTGGCTTTTTGCGTTTTAGAGCTTCCCGAACAATTTTGGTTCCGTGTCTGTCTGTCGGTCGGTCTGTCTGTGGTCAATCCTTGTCCCGGGCAAAACTATACTAACCTGTGGTCCGATTTTGATGAAATTTTCAGGGATTGTGCGGGTTAGGTCCTAGACGATCCCCTATCAATTTCAGCACCTTCGGACCAATAGGAGCGAGTGCGCATGCGCAAACGTGAATTTCCTGGAACCTCGGTTTCTCGGTTTCTAATGAACCGATTTTGCTCAAATTTCGAGGTTAGTTAGGGACTAACTTCTAAGAGACACCCTATAAGTTTCAATCAAATTGGTCAAGCAATAGCCGCTGCGCATGCGTGAACTTTAAATTTATTGTTACAACCAAAACTCCGCAACTATTCAACCAATTTCGATGAAATTTTCAGGGATTGTGTGGGTTAGGTCCTAGACGGTGGACCGCTAATATTTTGGTATTCAATAACTCTTTGAATCATAGTTTTTTCGCCAACTGATTCTATACGTCCATGTTACAATGAGTGAGGAAGCTATACTGCCCACCCAACTTGGCAGACTTTTTTTTCTATGATTTCCCCAAAAAACGAATTTTTTTCACAATTTTTCCTGAAAATCATACTTTTTTTTAATGATTTTCTCCCGAACTCTGGACATTTTTCTAACCAAACATTGTCAAAATATCAATCGAAATTCAAAACGCTCACCAATTCTTATAGAATTTTTCACGCAGAATCGGATGAGACCAAGCCCAGGTCGCTACGACCAACCGAATAGAATGTACGACGACTTTTCCGCAGAAAATCGTATTTTTTTAAACAATTAGCACTGGAAATCATTAAAAAATTATGATTTTTACCAGATATTTTGTCGTACTTTCTATGAAGTCGGTCGCAGCGACCTGGGGTTGGTCTCATTCGATTCTGCGTGAAAAATCCTTTAAGAATTGGTGAGCGTTTCGAATTTCGTTTGATTATTTTGACAATGTTTGGTTATAAATAAGTCGAGAGTTCGGGAGAAAATCATAAAAAAGTATGATTTTCAGGGAAAATCATAAAAAAGTATGATTTTCAGGGAAAATCGTAAAAAAATTCGATTTTTTGGGAAATCATAGAAAAAATTATAAAATCGTATTCAAAATAAGAATACGGGGGAAAATCGTATTCAAAGAGTGAATACGATTGTATTTTTATTCATATTCATACCTGTATTCGTATTCATAATCATAAAGTCGCAGATATGATTTGTATTCATAATCGTATTTATGAATAAGAATTCGCCCACCTCTGATACAATCTAAGATCTATGTTATGAGGACTTGAGCCATTTACTGTAAATTCGTAATTTTATTGTTCATCCTTTTGAGTCTGCCTGCCAAGAAATTTGATGTAATATACTTATGTACCTGATTCATGTTTTAGTTAAGCAACCATTTTTTGTATAAAAATAGTCGAGGAAATTGTGTTACCCGAGTACTCGCGCTTGTTATTTATAACTATTTTGTAAATATATAGTTTATCTACTAGTCGACAACTATGTGTGATAAATTTTCTGTTACAATGTGATATTATTTTTTACTTTGTTGTCTTTGTTTTATTTGTAGTATGCTGCTTTTTGCCTATCGAAATTTTTGAATGTGTAAATGTTGTGGCTATGTGAGTGTGGAGGCCGGGGTGGTGCCTGTCCCGCCCGGGGGTGGCCTTCCTGGTGGGTTTTCGGCGAGTCCTTGCCGGGGGACCCACTCTTGCGGAGTGATTCTCCTCTGGTTTTGGATTCGGGATGCCACCATGGTGGGCGAGTTCGGGCGGGGCTGGGATTCTCCCCGGCCCCGCTTCGGGTACTATGGTGTTCACTGCTACACAGGGCTTTTATATTCTTATTTCCTGGGCAGAAAAAAACTCTCCTTCCTTTTTCGACAGAATGAGATTTCATTATTGTTTTTTGTGCATCCATTGACAAATTGCTTGTGCACTATGTGTTCTGGCAAATAAAAATATATTGATTGTCCGAGACAATTAGTTACCTGGGAACCCTTTTCACTCCCTTTTCTGTTTAGGTTGAGGAAACTAAAAATGTAATAACACATCAAGAAAGGAGTTTTCTCTCTACGTTCTCCACCACACCCATAGATAGGAACCCCCCCCCCCCCCCGGCCACTGTAAGAGGTCTCTCCCCTCGAAAAACAACCCCCCTTTAGATAGAAGAAAGGTTTTTCTTTCTCCAAAGACAATTCAACTGGGCTTCTACACCCACTCCATCACCACTTGTCGCCTCTCCTCTCAATCTTTCGTCTGTCTCCCATCTTCTTGTTTCTTTTAATCTCTCTTCCTCCCTTTTCCCCTTTTTGGATAGCTTTTCGTTTTCGTTTCCCTTCCATCCGATGGCAAAGGCGAGAAAGAAATAAAAGAAAGCGGACAACGTCTCTTGACAGTCCTCCACCGCCTGTCCTCCACTGTCTGTCCTCCACTCATTGCCCTCCTCTCCGAAAGCTATTTCCTACTCATTCGTCTTCTTCGACATCCAATACCCGAGTCGGTGGTGAGTTGAAACAATGGCCACCTTGTCTTCTCCCTCTCCTTCGAGCCTCCTCTTATCGACAGTTGGGTAAAAAGCCACAGTTATCGCCAGCCTAAAATATGGTGCCAGCATTTGCCTCTTCCTATTTTGTTCTACTACAATGAAATAAGTTCAAAAAATCCTCAAAGGAATATTTCAACAGATTTTAATTTGATTTTTGTTTTTATTTCTTAACTGTTACGATTTTACTACTCACAGGATATTATATTGATGCTTTTTTTTTAAATTTCATTTAATTTTATTTTATTGGCATTGGAATTACCATACAGCCATGGTGGTTACAAATATTTACATTTTGTGTAATTATTACATTATTAAGTTTACAATTGAATATTATTCTGAGTACATTCACAATTCAAAATTAAATGGTTATATTTGAGCTACATAAAAAATAGAAAAATAATTCGTAGACGTATATTGGGTTTTCACGAAGTATGGTTGAGAGGTTGAACGGTAGAGGGATGGTTGGTGGGAGGCTGTTTATCATAACATCTCTCGCTGCAGTGAATTTGTTGCATTCGAGAATTGAGATGCAACGTTTTTAGGCTTCTGACAGATGCCACACAAGTCGGTGAAACTTCTGTTTAAGATGGTAACGTTCACTAAAAATGTCATAAACGCGTTTTTTCAAATCGAATTTTGTCTCCTATTTTTCTAAAATTGGCTCCTTTTTTGCGGTTGATCTTAACAAAAGCTTTGGATGGTCTCATTCGACTCCTAAAAACTGAACAGTATTTGAAATTCTCCTCGTTTTCTCCTCTCAGAAGTAATCCATTTCTCCTCCTCATCCCAAATGGGTTCCTAACACCAAATTTCAACAATTTCGGCCCTTTGATTGACTTTATTAAGATATTTATACAGCTATTGGTAGATTTTCCTTTTATGGAAGATAGAAGTTTGAAAGGTCCATAATTTTACCGACTCACCAGTTCCTAACGGATGAAAAATGTCCCGAATCCTCTCAAATTAAGCGAATAAAAGGGGACTAACCAAATAACTAACGGCTCGTTTGATCGATAAGACCGTTATAACCATGGTTACCGAATACTCACTACGGTCATTGATGATGATTGAGGGTATACCTGAAACAGAAAATAGAAATATTAGAGCGAGAAGAAGGGAGATTTATAATAATAGTGCAATAATTCTTATCGTAATTTTGCCGGAGGTGCACTTTGATGTTTAGAGCTTTCCGAGCAATTTTGGTTGATATTTACCAGTCTGACGGAGGCAAAACCTTTATTGAAGTAAAATGTTATGAAAGTATGGTTCAATTTTGTTGAAATTACCAGAAAATTTCGGTATGCTCTCTAGACATAAAAATATTGGATTAATGATGTCAGAGATATGATCAGTATCCGAATTCTATATTATCCAAAATCTTTCTCATTAGAAGGGTGTTCGAGTGTGGAAGTATATTTTCAGAGTTTTACAGCTGTGTGAACCTACTTCTTACGACTCTGCCCGTACGATCTGCCTGTCTGTTTATTCCTCATTATGGGCGTAACAACGGGAAATCCTGGTCCGATTTTGATGATATTTTCAGGGTTTGTACGGGCAAATCATGAATTTCATCGCTGACCTAATGCGTACTCGATGGATTTCAATAATTGTTCCAATTGTGCTAAAGTAAATGATCTCATCGTGATCCAATCGGTACCTAATGGCCGCGTGGAAAAGGTGAAAAATCGTCAATTTTACGATCGTGTTGTTGTTTGTCAGTGCAGAAAACTAGCAACACGATCGTGAAAACCAAATTCAGCACTAGGCAATCAAGCATTTTTGACCAATTAATTTCATTATGTCCGTGTTATTCTACGTGAGGAGTAATGTTATTATACTGCCCACCCAACTTGGAAGAAGTTACTACTTACAGATTGAAATTAAACCCTAAAATGCAAGCTTCACTGTGCAATACATCGATCATCTATCAGTTTTCTACGACCAATACTCCGATAACACCCCAATATTTTGCGGAAATTATGTATTACGATCATCCAATAACGTCGGTAGAGAAACACCGATCTACCGCTTCAAGGCCTGTGGGTCATCGTTAGAAATCTACACCTGGAAAAACCACATTTCGCGTTCCCTCGGGAATTTATATTTCGGCGGAAGACTCTATCGAGTTATGCCCTAGTAAGCCGGAATATCGTAAAATATCGGTTGTAAGTTACAAAGAGGCACGAAAATCTCGAAAGGAGCCATCTCCGGCGGGTTTTCCTAGCCTGGGAAAATCCCCTTTTTCCGACCTCGTTACATTTATGATAACATGAATGGATGTATATTGTATATTGCCGGAATGTTTATGCACGCCCCAAGTATCCGCATGAGCTGCTTTTCTCACTTTGTGGACCAAGTAATATGCCCGACCTTAGTTTTTCATGTTATCTCTTCGAAAATTCGGTGGATTCTAATATAAAGTTCTGTAAACGATATTAAAAAATTTTATATAGTTAAGTTTCATGGAAATATTTTCGACTGTTACCAACAAGCCGATTTTTACAACACCTATGAAAATCAAATCACATGGTCATGATGAATTACCGTCAAGTGCGCCAACTTTGTGCCGCTTTTAGACGAGTTTCCAGTGCAGTGCTCTTAATAATAGAGCTTGAAGGTTGCCCATTTTACCTAGCATATCTTTACAACCCAGGTTTCCAATCATATGTTTTAAAAACTATACGTCGTTTTTAATAAGAAAAAAATGTTAACCCCCTCAAAACTTGATGTTTTACGTTTCAAGGTACGTAGAATCCGAAAATCGAATAAAATTTCTTCCTTCCGTCCGTCGCACGTTGACATTTGGTGTATGGGCTCCATTTGGGGTCTAGTGGTGCCGCGAAGCTTTTGGTTGATGTCAGTCAATTCTAAGGGGGTGAAAATTAAGGGTAAAAATTGAAAATGGTTAAAAAATTCAGCGCTGTGCATTAATTTCAAATTACAATTTAAATCTAGCTAATCTGGTGACACCTTGGGATAGCTATGGAATTCCAAAGAGGTTTTCGGTGACACTAGTGACACCATGGTCCAATTATCAAACCAAACATATAAAAAAGTGTGAATATCCCGTGTTGACGCCACCAAGTACGTAGTCACGTAAATCTAGATAGCAAATAGAAAACACGTAATATAAATAGAAAATAGATTAATCGTTGAATAGAAGTGAGGTGTCAAGTGCAAATAATCTCAAAGGACTTCAACCTGGAAGGCCATTTCTTCTTCCCTTTCCTATGGCCCAACTGGGATGGCCTTGAATCAGTATCGTCTTCGCCTCTGAGCTCGAATGTTGCCTTGCCGTCCCTTTTATTCTCTACACATTTTCCACGTGGAAATCGTTTTGCTGGACTGAGACCACTACGCAGTTTTGGTTTATTATTTTCAATAATGAACCTTTGGAATCGACCAAGAAAAAAAAAATTTTAACACCTCCTCAAAATTTGATGGTTTACGTTTCAAGGTACGTAGAATCCAAAAATCGAATACAAATTTGGCCGTCCGTCCGCCGTACGCCGTACGCGGCACTTTTGCCACTTAGCATTGACCGATTTTGATGAAATTTGATATGTAGGTTCCATTTGGGGTCTAGTTGTGCCCCGAAGCTTTTGGTTGATGTAAGTCACTTCTAGGGTTCCAAAATCAAATTTGAAATTTTGAAAACGCCCTAACTCAAAAAATTTTGATATAAAGGTATTGTTTTTCCTTCAATTTAAGATTCTATAGAATTTTTAGAATTTTTTGAGACCACGCGGAGCTCTGTACGACAAACCGTTCGCCCCCTACGAAAATTTAAGGGTTTATATTGAAATCTATATATGTAAATCAAAACACGAGTGTGAATCGCAAAAGAGGCCTAATCTCCGTTGAAAGTAGAGCTGACCAAAATTCGATCGATGGTTGGTGATTTTGATTTTTTTAAAATTTTTTTTTTCTTTTTTTCCTTCATACTAGATGGTTGGTGATTTTGTAGACGAGTGATCTATATAGAAAAATAATAAACCATTGTGTAATAATTTGCAGCGTTTTTGGCTTGCTGCCAGACTGTCGGAGCATCTCTTTTCATCGCTGCCTCTCCCCAGCATCCTGCAAACCTCAATCAAAGGAGTCCTCCGCAGGTTGGAAAGACCGGGATATTCAAGGTACATATTGAATTATTATATTTCGGGACTTATCGCCACATCCCACTTGGAGCTACCTCAGCAGCGCTTCCCCGTCAGCATCCGATTCGGAACTTTGTAATTTGCTCAACAGGGTCAAGCCCGTCAATTGTATGAATTTTCAATTTATTACATTATTTGCACTACAGTCCAAAATTAGAAAACTATTTGTTCTTTCTTCTACTTTCACCTCAGCTGTGCCCATTAAACTAGCGCATCTCACTTCGAGACGAATATTTAGAATGTTTAGGGAAATTTTTCTATATTCACTCGAGCATCCCGCATTCTGCTGGAATTCCCATCTTTGATTCCTGAAGAATTCAACGAGAGTTCCCATTCAATAGGGATTGAGTTACTAAGTATTCCAGCATAAACCTCCAGCATGTGTCTCAAGAAACTCTCCTTGTCTTCCACAGCCCTCTCCTCCCGGGTTTTTTCCTTCGACCTGCCGCCGCCAGTAAATCAGACAACCGGGAGAGGAGGGATGGATAATGGAGGACGGATACGCGGGAGGGGCCTAAATCAGACCCCCTTAGGAAGCCTAAACGTGGGGCAGATGGGGCCTAAAGGGGGCAAACTCAGGGCAGCAATATCGGGTGAATATAAAGCACCTTATTTCAAACAGTTATGTCAACGGTCAGGGATCTTTAGGATCTGCCCTTCCGTTTCTTGCTACTTCCTCTCTTACCCTTGAAAGCCAAATTCGTCCCATTTCACCGTCTCTCGGGATGTTGAAATAACGATTACCGAGCCTAACGGTTCTTCTTCCTGGTACTAAAAAACGCCATTCGGACGTATTACCACGATTTTTACGTTTCCATGCCGATATGCTCACACAACCAGATATATATTCAGATCAATGTGAGGTGGTCACCCTTTTCAACCCGTTTGTGGGGGTTGCAAAGGTTCAGAGAGGAAATTCAAAAATGGCAGCAAAAGTAAAAGTAAGTAAAGTAAAGTAAACAACCATTTCAGGTTGGATTTTCGTCCGACAGAAATTCCTGGCAGTCTAAGGGGAGATCAGAATTTGTTCTGATGATTTCGCTTATGGCTTCCCAATGGCCTCACCGCCCTGGGTTGGAACGAGGGGGAACTGCGACCGACTTACCCAAAAATATGCTCCCGGGGCGAGCCCCGAACTCACGCCCCTGCAACCGGCCCGAATCTCGTCATATTTCAAGCTTTTGAAGGCCTCTGGAGCAGACCGTGTTTTCCCCAAAAACAGAAATTGGCCAATTTTGGTTTATTTTGGTTTATTATTATTTTCAAAAATGAACAGAAATTGGTCAATTGGGAGCAAACGGTTTGTCCTGAAGAACTCCGGGTGGTCTCAAAAAAATTTTGAATTTGATAGTACTATTTTAAAATGGGTCTCGAGAGTTTTCGAGCTAGGGTACTCTTGAAAATTTAACCCTTAATTTTCACATCCTTAGAAGTGACTGACATTAACCAAAAGCTTCGCGGCACAACTAGACCCCAAATGGAGCACATATACAAAATTTCAACCAAATCGGTCCATGGTCGGGCGGAAAATTTTGGCATGGAACATGCTTTAGCCATTACCTAACTGGGCGAAAACATGACGAAACCTTGGAACGAAAGTAGCGCGGGATTTTGTAATGATTTTCACTTACAACCGCCCGTCTCTAGGGAAATGTATCGCCGTTAGTTTTCATCCCACGAAAATCTTTCGCCACTCAAAAAGAAAAACCCTCAATTTATGCGTCATTTGTATAGGTGCTGCCAAAACAGCTGTAAATATGGACGAAGCTGAGATATGCCTATGATTTAAAAGAACTGTAAACATCATTGGCGGTAGAAACTAACATCGATTTATGTTAATTATAGTGGATTATATTGATGTTGTTGGTTGGCTTGGTTTTTACGAACGTAATCAAAGGATCTTGAAACCTAGGCGAGATTTTGTTATGAACGCGGGCTTTTAGTTGGTGATGAGTTCTTCGACGCTTTAGATGTTTTCGATTTCGATACTAAGAATAATGTTTTGATTGAGGCTACATTATAAAGCAGTGAGTGAGTCATCGTCTACTTCCACGGAAGAGCGAGTAAGGAAGCTCATTTGCAAACTTGTATTACACCAAGAACATTCGAGAAGCTTCGACCTCTAAAGGAACGGCTACAGCATGTTCCATGTTTCTTGAACTTTAGCCGAATGCTCTAAGCAGTAACCATCCAGGGGTCCAGGGGGCTTGTCCCCCTGGTGAGGCCCGAAGGAACGAGTTTTTTAAAGAAATATTTACCTTTAGGAAATCCTAAGTCCATCCTGAATTGTACACTACAGAGCTTAAATAACAGAACTATAAAATTTAAAAATCTAAAATCTATGCTTGGTGTTCTATTTCTTGACTAAAAAGATGAAGAATTACAAAAATTTGTCCCTATAGGCCTAGCTAATACGACGATATCAGAGAGAAATGGTTAGGATTTCCTCCTTAATGGTTGAACTTATGATTAGGGATGTCCCAAAAGTATCGATACTTAAAAGTATCGATACTTTTCAAAAAAAAGTATCGATACATATCGATACTTTTTTTTTCCTGATATATATCGTAGTATCGATACTTTTTTTCCAGTATCGGAGGCGATACTTTTTTACCTCTCACATTAGATCAAAATGCTATCTATTTTTTATCTCTCACATTAGATGAAAGTCTCGAATTTTAGTAGGTACCTCTTTCTCCACGTAGATTGTTGGGAGACCAACCACTTCAACAAACTAAACAAAGATGATGTACCTCCAGCTCTTTATGGGTCTGTTCAGTGAGGCAGTTCGGAAAGGGGAGGGGATAGAGGTGAATGGGCTCCTCCAAACTCCTTCGGGCTCCTCCAAGCCCCTCCGAACTGTTCAGGACTGCCTCTCAGAACAGACCATAATCATATTATGATAACCTGGTGTCCTCCATCATCTAGGAAGGATCACCAAAATGTTAACCCAACCAAGTGCAATACGAAAACAAGTGCCTAAATAAAAAAAAAATGAGTGATTTATTGTTTTTTTCACTCTATATTAATTATTATCCTCGCGATAGAGAGATGTCACACTGATATAGAGAAACATAAAAAGGCATTTTCACACATTTTTGTAAAAGTATCGAAAAGTATCGATACTTCAAAATATCGATACTTTTTTAAAGTATCGTATCGATACTTTTCGATACTTTCTAGATGTATCGATACGATATTATATCGATACTTTTGAAGTATCGGACATCCCTACTTATGATAAATCAAAAACATGAATTTGAATCTTCGAGTTTTACTCAGTTGTGCGTCCATAGCAACCAGTAATCAAATTTGTAATGAAGGCACTCACAACTACTTATTTCATTGAATGGAGTGTGAAGCATTTATTTCTTCCAAAACTTGATTGTGAAGTAGATACGTAGTAGTTAGGTAGTGGCTTTGGCAAAGCTGCGTTCTTTGCAGACGGGTGATCTACACCGAAATATAAAAAACCTTAGTGCAATAATTTGCAGCTTTTTTTCTCCACGTTTCTAAACCCCTCGACTAAGGGGCTTTTAGAAACGATACAGTAGTTGTCGATAATATTATGAGTACGTTATCAATTGAGTTGATGTTTGTCGACTTTGAAAACTATCAACATGATCGTGAAGCATTTTTTTATGGAGCAATGCTTCAATGATGTAACTATTGTTTCAACATTCACAAATTCTGTACGTCCACGTCATTTGTGTGGGGATGTCATACGGCCCACCCAACTTGGCAGGTATTTATAGAAATCATCAACTTATTAATGATGTCGGGACTGCAGCTGCGATGTACATTTAGTGGGCGTATATTAGTGAACTAGAAGTGGAGGAAAAGGGCTCCAGTTATTGGCAGACGGTCGGCATACCGGCGGTGGACGTCCGGGGAAGCCGACAACGGGGTCAAGGAATGTCGGGGGTCCCGATTGGCCTCTCGGACCGATCGATAGGGGCGTATCGGTAGGGAGTATCAGTTCCGAGGTACGACATATCACGGTATATCAGGATAGTCGGAAGACATAACCCTGTCCAGCGACCGGAGTTGTGGGCTCCAATATCCGTCTTGGAAGCAGTTCAGGTCTCCCCTGAGGGAACGAACCCCTGCTTGGTCCCACGATGTCATCTACAACGTAATGTAGTCACGTGTTTCCAAGATTCAGTATTTTCAATACTCTAATATTTTCAATCGTCGTAAAATTGACGATCGATAGGAATGTCAGATTTTACTGCAGGTTCTCGTAACAATTAATCAAACCTAAATAGACTGTGTAGTATGTTGCTATCCGTAACTACTGTTTAGATGTTGACAATTTTGACTCCTTTTGATTTGCTCCCCTTCTACATGAAATTGTATTATCATTCTTCTCATCAATCATCTTTCACCCCAAGCCCTGAAGATGAACAAATTGGGTGAAACGTTGACAAAGAACCAACCCAGATGAAATCCATCATCCTATTCCTATCGGGAATTTGCCTCAATTTTAGAATCTGGAATTTCAAGTCAAATTTTATAATAGGGCCCTAGAGTAACGTTTAACACTAGGAATAACCAAGGGGAAAAAATTACCGTAGGAGAAAATGCCTAAACAAGTGGAACCTCTATCAAAACGCAGCAAATTATTACACAACGGTTTATTATTTTTCTATATAGATCACTCGTCTACAAAATCACCAACCATCCAATATGAAGAAAAATAAAAAAATAAAAAAAATAAAAAAATAAAAATCACCAACCATCGATCGCATTTCGGTCAGCTCTAATTTGAACGGAGATTAGGCCTCTTTTGCGATTCACACTCGTGTTTTGATTTATATAAATATATATTTCAATATAAACCCTTAAATTCTCGTAGTGAGCGAACGGTTGGCCTACAAAGCTCCGCGTCGTCTTAAAAAATTCCAAAAATTCTATAGAATCATAAATTGAAGGAAAAACGATACCTTTATATCAAAATTTTTTGAGTTAGGGCGTTTTCAAAATTTCAAAATTGATTTTGGGACCCTTAGAACTGACCTACATCAACCAAAAGCTTCGGGGCACAACTAGACCCCAAATGGAGCCTACATACCAAATTTCATCAAAATCGGTCAATGCTAAGTGGCAAAAGTGCCGCGTACGGCGGACGGACGGCCAAATTTTTATTCGATTTTTGGATTCTTGGTACCTTGAAACGTAAACCATCAAATTTTGAGGGGGTGTTAAATTTTTTTTTTTCTTGGTCGATTCCAAAGGTTCATTATTGAAAATAATAAACCAAAAACACCGCGAAGATCGAGGGAGGCTGAGGACGTCACTCCCCGCAAAACGACGCAAAAACTGATCGGATTCACACTGCTGTGGCGAAGCGTAAAAGAAGTATCTCAACAAATAGAATCAAAGAATGACAACAGGTAGAGTTGTAGGCGCCATTGTGACAAAACGATCCTCTCAAATGACCACTCAAATTATGTAATTTAAATAACGAAACTAACTAATATTGAAACTAAATAAGTGAAGATGAAGACTAATAATGCTTGATAAACTAAGATATTGAATCGTATTGTGAAACGTCTGCAGTTGGGTGTGGCACATAGTGGTGATGATTTTCATAGGGGGCCATCTCCACGCCAACCCGCATAAACCCGGAACATTTCATCGAAATCGGATGAGAATTGTAGAAAGTATGGCCGTGGCAAGGATTTCATGACAGACACACAGACAAACAGTCACGGAACCAAAATTATTCAGGAAGGTCTGAAACGTAAAACGCAAGTGGAAATTTTGATTTTGGAGAACTTTTTTTTTCAATCTTGAAAAGTAAAAACAAAGCTCCCGCTACTTTGGTAGACTCGGAAGTGAAAAGTAAGTAAAATTGCTTCTTTTGTCACTTATGCTTCTGCCCTTTTCCCTCCGCCAGTCACTCAATCCTGTGTTGACCACGTAAGCTAATAGTTTCTTTCACGCTTCCAGAGGTAGCACTACTGTAGTAAGCGGCTCAGATCCCCCTTTGAAGTCCGATTGGTTAGAAAACCTGTTCCGTCGCAACATGGCTGCCCACATTGCCGCTACATTTCTCTACTAATAAATTCTCTAAATTTTTGAATGCTTTTTCGAGCTGCAAACTAGTTTTTTTCCAAAATTCTGATCTTCCCTTAGGAAGACAGCTGACGTCCGCGACGCCAGAAATGGCAGTAGGACGAAAATCCAACCTGAAATGGTTGTTTACTTTACTTTACTTACTTACTATAGTTTTCTTCTATATCACAGAACACTCTTTAGAAAATGTTTTTTTTTAAAGGTGAGGCAAATTCCCCCTTTCTACTCCTAGCTTACAGTGGAGAACTCATCGTAAAACAGACGAACGTGGTCGTTTTTGTGTGCTTTTGGGAGTTGGTCCGGGGTTCCTGGCCGGCCTGGGGGCGGCCCCTTTGGTGCTTCTTGGGGATGGGTGGTCTGCCTCTATGGTAGACCGCGCTGTTCGTCAGGGAGCCGTCATGGTGGGTGGGTCCGGGCCGGTCGGGACGCCCCGGCCGGCGCGGTGGCGTTCCACACATGCCTTAGTTCATGGACTGACCGATCACTTAAGTTCCTAATTCGCATATGTTCCTGATTCACGTCTTTTTATTTATTTTTATCACAGTGTTAAATGAGTTTTATTTTCTTCAAGATATATACCTTAAATTTTAGATTATAACCTAATAAATGTTGACGATTGTTCTGTACTTCGTATGATAACAATAAAAAAAGATATTGAATTGAATTGAATTGAACCTACGGGTGAAGAAAGTAGTGTGAAGCCTCGTACGAGGTGTATTCGAGGGATTCTGATTAGTTTGGAAGTTCTGTAAAGAGACTTCGAGCGATAGAAATGGGTTCATGTTGTGTTGATCGGGGTAAGAATACTGTTCTGCGATGAAGGTAGTTAATTTACTGGTGGGCTACCGGGGGGGGGGGGGGGTGTAATAAGACGGAATTGGACGACTACTCAACACGGCTGACCTACTTCGGTTAAAACTTTTATGCCCTTTGTGGATGGAAAGGGAAAAGGTAGGGCTATACAAAGAGGGGGGGCAATCGATTAAGGAACCACCTGTTTTCCACTCCCAAAATACCTCGAACAGAGGTTGAAAGCGAAGGGAGAATTGAGAAGGCACGATGTTTCGAATACCCGCGAAATTTTCCCAGGTCGTCCTTGCGGTTGGAATTCGCCCGTCGAGGAAAGGGTTTTTGAAAAGGAATTTCGGGGCCCACAAAGGGATAACTCGGGTGGCTCAACTGGGGGGGAAAGGAGAACAACTGATGGCACGAAGGAAAAGGGAATTATGGGATAGCAAAAGTTCGAGATTAATCAAAGTAGAATAAAAACCTTTCGGTTGGAGCTCGAAATCGGCGGGAAACTTTTTGAAATGACTCGATAACCAACAAATCTCATTGAACTCTCCCGCTTCTCTCAAATTATATTGCGTGGTTGTCTAAATATTTTTCATTTTAGGTTTATTACTTTCAATATTTCAATTGGAATTGACCAGGAAATTTTTTTTAACCCTCCTCAAAATTTGTTGGTTTATTTAAGGTAACGTTGAATCCAAAAATCCAATAAAACGGAATTTTCTACATTTGTCGCTCCGAAAATTTCTATTTCCACAATCAGAGCTTTCTTGTTTGTTTGCTAGACCAATGTTAGGCTTGAAATTTGGCTGTTCCTCTCGCAGAAAGAAAGAAACTATAAAGACAACAGGATGCCATTATTTTATAAAAATTTTTACCGCTTGCACGGAAAAAACTCTTGCATGGAATAGATATATCTTTTGGCAATTTTTTATTTTCAATATAATTTATTGTATTGTATTGTACTTGTAGGTAAGATAAGAAAACAATCATTTTGTCGGAAATGTCGCGACGAGTCGTCGTCGAAACGAAACGACGTTTTCACGAGAAAAACAAACGTTACAACTTTTCGGTGACATTGTAACGTTTTCTATCCTGCAATTTATAAAACGATTGAATGAAGCACAATTACCATGTTTTTATTATCTTGTATTTGCAGCAATTTCAATGAATTCACCCACACTTGTGTGTGAAATTTGAGTGGAACCTCACGGCCCGATCAACTTTAACTAAAATTATCTACAATTCGATACAAAACGAAACCACATACTACTTCACAATCACGTTTATTAGGAAATGCTTGCATACGAGTCTGCAACACATTGGGACATTTTCATGTCAACCACTACACAACAAGGTAGTGAAGTAAGGTTGTTAGTTCATGTACCCAAGCATCAAAATAAGAAAACAGTTGATTGTTCTCTACGCAACACAGTGAGTCTATTTTATTTATTGGTCGCGGGAGCAAGTTTTCGTGACGATTTTTCAGTTTATGTGCCAAAGCAAAGACAAGAAAATGTCAATAACAGGTGATCATAGTATAAAAAGAAATCACTTTTACCAAACCTTCAAAAATTGTTTTGTTGTTGTTTCGTTAATTAATTAATTAGTTAGTTAGTTAATCATTAATTAGTTGTTAATTGTTAGTTGCGTTAATTTTCTGGACCAGAGTAGCGTGATTAGTAACGTAATGAAATACCTAGTTTACTCGTAAATACGATAGTTTAATATCCAAGAAAAACTTTGTACTAAACAGTCAACAACTCAGTTATCTATTACATTTTTTGATCACGATCACGCTTATTTTGTCATTACCACCAGCTAAAAGACGTATCTACGTCAAAATTTGCCGCCTGCCGTACGCGGCATTCTCCTTAGCTACCACGGAATTTGATTAAATTTGGTATATGGGCTCCATTTCGGGTCTAGTTGTTCCCCGAAGCTTTTGGTTGATTTCAAACACTTCTACGGGGTGAAAAATAAGGGCTGGCATTTTCTAAATACCCTAGCTGAAAAATTTTCGATGTGAAGGTACTGTTTTTCAACAATTAAAAATAGTATTGAATTTTTAGAATCGAATGAGACCACCCAGAGCCTTGTAGGACCAACCGTTTGCTCCTTACGAGAACTTAAGGGTTGGAATCATCATAAATCAGAAACACAAGTGTTAATCGCTAAAGAGGCCTAATCTCTGTTCAAATTATGGCTGACCAAAAAAATTTTTTTTTCTTCGAGTCATTTCTTCATGTTTCATTTCTTCGAGTTGTACATAGGGATGGCAACGATATATCGATATATTAAATATATCGATAGATTACGGTTGATATATCGATATATTTACATCGATATAAAGACCCGATATTATTGGTCAATATCGATTTTTTACCGATAATATCGTGACTTGTTTTCAACGAGTGAAAATTAATATCAAAGTGAATGAATGAGGAGACGCCTGTACTTGTGTAAAACATCAAGTAATATTTTTTCCAAATTTTGTGGTTAGGTTGACTTCAGCTCAAACTTGATTTGTACATTAATGGTTTACACCTACAGTGTCGCTCGGGGCTCAATTATTTGACTTGAGCCTAAAACAATGGATCCGCGTCTAGATTAAAACAACCTAATATACGAAGTGAAGCAGGTTTTCACAACAATTATTTTTTATTTTAAATGACCATGCCTACAGCATACCCCTGTCAATTAATAAATCAAACATTGCAATGACGATGGTATTTACGATATTTTATTTATGTTGTTAGCACCCATGAGGGTAGTTTTTCCCCAAAATATGTAACCCCGAAAACCCTGTGTTACTGACATAGTGCTCTGAAACCATGAAATTTCTCGAACTTTTCAGTTTTCAAACTATGAATTTCGATAATTCATACCCAGTAAAACTTTTTGAGAAGGTTAAATACTCTTCAACCCGATTTTCCTAAATCTTCCGATCTTCATATCTTCCGATATGTCGAGCAACTATATCGATATACTTCTTCCAAAATGATGTTAGTAACGTTTCAATTTATTCACCTACCTACTTCGACAAGTTTTTCCAAGTATATCTTCTGGTATGTCGATAATTGTTTTCCTAAATGATGTTTCAACTTCAACTTCAACACGTTTTCGAAGTAAATCTTCCGATATATCGAAATATCGATACATTTTCCCCGATATATCGGAGGTACGATATCTTATTGACGATGTATCATTCGATCAGTATATCGATACATTCCATACGATATGCCATCCCTACTTCGAGTTGTACTCAGTTCTGCGTCCTTAGCAACCAGTATCAAATTTCCTAATGAAGGCACCCACAACTCTTTATTTCTTCGAATTGAGTGAAGCGTTCATTTCTTACAAGAAATGAAGTGGCAAAGTAGTATCTATGGTTGTTAGGTAGTGACAATGGCAAAGCCGATCTTTGCAGGCGATAGATATGAAAATATTATGGAGGTGAAATGTATAATCCGGAAAGCCTGGAGACGGTCCTTTACGAATTGCATTGCCGCATTGCCATTCATCGAATTCTATTGGTTTATTATTTTCAAAATGAACCTTTGGAATCGACCGAAAAAAAATTTGTACTCCCTCTCAAAATTTGTTGGTTTACGTTTCAAGGTACGTGGAATCCAAAAATCGAATAAAAAATTTGTCCGTCCGTCCGCCGTACGCGGTACTTTCCTTACTTCCCACGGACCGATTTTGATGAAATTTGGTATATGGGCTCCATTTGGGGTCTAGTTAGGTCCTGAAGATTTTGGTTGATGTCAGTCACTTCAAAGGGGTGAAAATTAAGGGTTAAAATTTTGAAAACGCCATAGCTCAAACTAAAACAATTTCACCAAAATGCACCCAGAATTCCCAAAAAATGGTGTTTTGCGGGTATTCGTTTTTTCTACTAGAGTGTCATGCAACTACGTTGTGCATAGCGTGCATTTGCGGCAAACAAGTACCAGTAATGCCGTGTTAAAGGCACCCCCGGCGTTTCTCTTGGACAACGATGATCTACTGGTAGATACTTTCTTTCAAAATAAAGATTATAGGTTGGTGATGATATGCTAGGTACTGATAATGGAAACGCAACGTTCTTTGCAAATGGGTGATCTATATAGAAAAAACAATGAAGAAGAAGAAGAAGAAGAAAATACATGTATTTAACATATTGAACATACATACAAAATTATGAACAAAATACATGATATGACTATGGGCTATGCCCGTCTGTCAGAGGTCTGCATATAATTTCCTTTTCTTAATAAAAGCTAGTATATACTAGCTTTTATTACATTATATAAATTACTTTAAATTTATCATTCATTTACTTAGGTACACTTATTAATTGCATCTTCAAATCATGATTTGCCACATTTATTAATTTACTATTATTACTAACTAGTTTTTTTTTTCCTTTTTAACATTTGACTAGCAGAGAAAACATAATGTGGTTACCTAACTCCGATCCCAGTTGAAGTGGCTCACTAGTTCGCTCCGGTAGGTCCTTGCTGCGCTGCAGAACTTAGCAAGGGGGAGTCAGTTTAACCCATTCATTAAGGACAAAACCATTTCGTGGGACAACCTAGATGAACCAAAATTCGCCATTCTAAATTCCCCAAGCACCTGACAATCTGCTAAGAAGTGCATCATGTTTTCTTTTTCTCCCGAATTACACAGTGAGCATGCTTGGCTTAAACCATCCCCACCATCAGAAGAGTGCGGTCGACCATTGAGTTGCAGCAGGTCACCTCGAGCCCTGCACACCCACCCCAGCACGAACATTGACGCCTTCTGGGACTTCGCCGTCAAATCCAGACTCCTCACACCGTGATCGAACAGCCGATATATCCGATCTTGTGAAGCAAGAGCGTTATTTTTGGTATTTGCCAACCATGTATCTTTGATCTTCTGCTGGAGGGAGTCCAGTCGATCCTTAAGCACTCCACCCAGCTCAAATGAGAGATCAAATTCACAAGCATTCTGCTCACACAATGACTTGAGGGCTTTGTTCCAGAATATGCGGCGTTTAAATATTTCCTCAGCCACTATGCGCGGAAGAAAAACAATGTAAAAGAGTTGTGTAATAATTTGCAGCGTTTGCGCAAGGGTGATCACCAAATTTCCTCATTGGACAGAATTTCGCTACAATTCGTTCTCTAGATGAGGACTGGCTTCGTAATTACTTCGCCATAACGCTATAATTAGCGCCTCGAAGACCGCCTTAAATCACGCGTAGACGCGAAAACCGAAATTATTTTGTCTAAACGGGAAATCTTATCAGTTACCTATCTGGAAATTAGCCGTCATTTCACACTCTGGCGGACGTTGGTGGAACCCATTAATTTGGTGTACATTTGCTCCAACCACGCCCTCCTCTGAATATTCAACGCGTCCCCGCAATTTATCGTTATTTCGGTGCTTCTCGACGGCAGTTTAATATTTTTCCTTTTTTTTCTCTCCATCAAATTCGAGTCCTGTTAACAGGCTTCTGCAGTCTTCATTAGACAGCCTGCAGAATACCGTGTTTTACATACTATGATTATGTGCACCTAGAAAATGATTACGACTTTGATGAATAAATTCAGGATATTCAAAGAATTTTCAAAAAGTGAGCTATACAGGGTTTACAAGTAACTACGCTCCCCCACTTATTTTCTCTAATTGTGTACGAAGAAAAATCGGACCAACGCTATTATTCATAATTTTTTGCGTAGAGTTCAAAAACGCTGCAAATTAATACACAATGGTTTATTAAATTTCTATATAGATCACTCGTCTGCAAAGCCACCAAACAACCAACATGAAGAAAAACATCGATCATATTTCGGTCAGCTATAATTTGAACGGAGATTAGGCCTCTTTTGCGATTCACACTCGTGTTTCAAATTTATCGAACGTCCAACCCTTAAATTCTCGTAGGGAGCGAACGGTTTGCCCTACAGAGCTCCGTGTGGTCTCAAAAAATGCTAAAAATTCTATACTATCTTAAATTGATGGAAAAACAATACCTTTATATTGAAATTTTTTGAGTTAGGGCATTTTCAAAATTTTAAAATTCATTTTTGAACCCTTAGAAGTGACCTACATCAACCAAAATCTGCGGGGTACAACTAGACCCCAAATGGAGCCTACATACCAAATTTCATCAAAATCGGTCTATGCTAAGTGGGGAAAGTGCCGCGTACGGCGGACGGACGGCCAAATTTTATTCGATTTTTGGATTCTACGTACCTTGAAACGTAAACCAACAAATTTTGACGGGTGTTAAAATTTTTTTTCTTGGTCGATTCCAAAGGTTCGTTATTGAAAATAATAAACCAAAATGACAAAATTGCGTATCGCGCAACGGCGCAACCATGCTCCACCAAGATCAACTTTTGTTTTTGGTTTATTATTTTCAATAATGAACCTTTGGAATCGACCAAGAAAAAAAAATGTTTAACACCCCCTCAAAATTTGATGGTTTACGTTTCAAGGTACGTACAATCCAAAAATCGAATAAAAATTTGGCCGTCCGTCCGCCGTACGCCATACGGCGTACGTGGCACTTTTGCCACTTAGCATTGACCGATTTTGATGAAATTTGGTATGTAGGCTCCTTATGGGGTCTAGTTGTGCCCCGAAGATTTTGGTTGAGGTAGGTCACTTCTAAGGGTTCCAAATCAATTTTGAAATTTTGAAAACGCCCTAACTCAAAAAATTTTGATATAAAGGTATTGATTTTTCTTCAATTTAAGATTCTATAGAATTTTTAGAATTTTTTGAGACCACCCGGAGCTCTGTAGGACAAACCGTTCGCTCACTACAAGAATTTAAAGTTTGAACGTACGATAAATCAGAAACACGAGCGTGAATCGCAAAAGAGGCCTAATCTCCGTTAAACTTAAAGCTGACCGAAATGCGATCGATATTTTTCTTCATGTTGGATGGTTGGTGGCTTTGCAGACGAGTGATCTATACAGAAAAATTAAAAAATAATAAACCATTGTGTAATAATTTGCAGCGTTTTCAAATGGGAACTCGCAATTTTTATTGCAGATTTGGATTCTACGTCAAATTTTATTAACATTTTACTTCGACAACTTTTCAGCGAGCGCTCAAAGATGCGCAACCCAGAATTGTGCCGCAATTGAGATGAAGGTAGACCTTTAGTGTGGCACATCACTTAGCACTGATTTTCTACGCTGAATCGCGTGGTGATATCCCTTTCTTGATTTGATTTGATTTTACCGCATTTACAGCCGGAAAAGTCACTTTTTGAGGAGGAAATCAACGATTTTCTTACGAAGGGTAATCGAAAATTGTAATGAAGTGTAAGAAAAACTGCAAATTTACGAAGTTGAGAATAAAGTTGTGACAGAAGAAAAATAATTCGTGAAGGTAACAATACTCGGAAAAGATTCCACGGAAAATCGATTCCCAGAAATGCAGTAACCGTGTGATTACTCTATGAGTTCGTGGAGACGAGAAGAACGTGAATATTGACTCCTAACATATTCATAGCATACCCAGAGCATAAGTATGTTGGTATAGTATGCTGAAAATTGAAAAAACCAACAATAGCCGTGTGGGTACTCTAAGGGTCGTGGGGAACGAGTAGAACTTGAATATGGACTCCTAACATCTTCAAAGCATACCCTGTACATACAGTATGTTGGTATGGTATACTGAAAATCGAAGAAAACAAGAATCGCGTATAAAACTTTCTGAAAGCAATTGCAACAAAATTGATCCTTTCCTTAACCATACCATCAACTGAAAGATTTCTTTGAAAATTCGCTCATTAATTCATGCTGCATGTATGGACTTTTTTTCATTTATTATTAATAACGTTTAGATTTTAAAATAAACAAATGTGCATAATATTGACAAATCTGTCAGAGTAAGCCCTCATGAAGAGTATAATAAAACGCTGCAAATCATTGCTCAAAGGTTTATTATTTTCTGTATAGATCACCCTTCTGTATAGATCACTGGTTCTCCATCAATAGCACCTACCACCGTCTGTATTCTCCCTTGACCTTCCCTCTCAAATTTCAGCTTCCGGCGTTCAATAGGATTGAAAATGACTTCGGAGCTCACTCAGCTGATCAGTGATCTGAAGAGTGAAGCAGATCTCCTCGAATGCTGAAGACGCCTGGAAGAGCACTTCCATTCAATAGGAATGAAAATGGCTTCGGAGCTCACTCAGCTGATCAGTGATCTGAGGAGTGAAGAAGATCTCCTCGAATGCTGGAGACGCCTGGAAGAGCACTTCCATTCAATAGGATTGAAAATGGTTTCGGAGCTCACTCAGCTGATCAGTGATCTGAAGAATGAAGAAGCTTTTGAGCAATGATTTGCAGCGTTTTTTACCCACCAACATTTTTTTTACCTACCAACTTTTTTTTATCTACCAGCTAGGTACTACCTACCACACCATACTGGCTTCACACCTTCACAATCAAGTTTATTAGAAAGAACTAAACGCTTCACACTCGTGAATTCAAATTTGATTACTGGTTACGCAGAAGGCAAAACTGTATACAAATCGAAGAAATGAACAGCGATCGCATTTTAGTCCGATAAAATTTGAAGGGAGATTAGACCTCTTTTGCGATTCACACTCATGATTCTGTTTTATCGAAGGAAAACCTTCAAGTACTCGTAGGGACCGAACGGTTTGTCCTACAGAGCTCCGGGTGGTCTCAAAAATTTTTAAAAATTCAATACTATTTAAAATTGGTGAAAAAACGATACCTTTATTTCGAGAGTTTTCGAGCTAGGGCACTCCTGAAAATTTCAACCCTTAATTTTCACCCCTTAGAAGAGACCTACATCAACCAAAAGCTTCGCGGCACAACTAGACCCCAAATGGAGCCCATATACCAAATTTGAACCAAATCGGTCCAGTGTTGCTAAGAAAAGTGCCGCGGACGGCGGACGGCGGACGGACATTGCAAATTTGGATTCTACGCACCTTGAAACGTAAAGTGACAAAGTTTGAGGGGGTGTTATAAAAATTTTTTGCGATACGATCACATAGGCTTATTATTAGAAATAATAAACCAATAAGAATGTAATATACCTAAACAGTACAATGTTTTTAAAACAGTACAATTTTCTTACTTTTTTAAAAGTTTTATCGCCTATTCTTCGTTCAGAACTTATTTGCATTTATTTTATTAATCTTACATAAAATCCTAAAGGAAAATTGCAGTTTTTCATGAAGTGTTCAATTGAAGGCTCTCCTTGGAACAGAGTAAACTAGCTCCAAGTGGGGTTACTAGCTTTCCAAATAGGGCGCTTCCCCGCGAGGAAAACTCTAACTCGGTTATACGACGGTGCTGCGGCGGTTAAGCCCGCCCCTTTTTTACGGTCGTAAACTTGAAGTTTTTCATACATCTGAAACGATAAACCGACCTCTTAACTTTCAAAACACAAAGCGCCCTCTTTCGTCTCGAAAATAATTAGAAAAATAACAACGGAAAAAAGGGGAACAAAAATGGGAAAAGTTGAGCTGTTTTTAGTTGAGGTGCTTTTTAACTCGTTTGGGTCGTTTCAATTTTTACGCAAATTGACGAGGGATGGGCGAGTCGATTGAGGGATACTGATAAGTCTGCCAAGTAGCTGAGGCACATAGCTGGGTGATTCCACTGAAAGTGGCGAAATCGTGTCTTTTGGTTTATTATTTTCAATAATGAACCTTTGGAATCGACCAAGAAAAAAAAATTTTAACACCTCCTCAAAATTTGATGGTTTACGTTTCAAGGTACGTAGAATACGAAAATCGAATAAAAATTTGGCCGTCCGTCCGCCGTACGCGGCACTTTTGCCACTTAGCATTGACCGATTTTGATGAAATTCGGTATGTAGGCTCCATTTGGGGTCTAGTTGTGCCCGAAGCTTTTGGTTGATGTAGGTCACTTCTAAGGGTTCCAAAATCGATTTTCAAATTTTGAAAACGCCCTAACTCAAAAATTTTTTATATAAAGGTGGCATTGTTTTTCTTTCAATTTAAGATTCTAAAGAATTTTTAGAATTTTTTGAGACCACGCGGAGCTCTGTAGGACAAACCGTTCGCTCCCTACGAAAATTTGAGGGTTTATACTGAAATAAATATATATATATATAAATCAAAACACGAGTGTGAATCGCAAAAGAGGCCTAATCTCCGTTCAAATTAGAGCTGACCAAAATGCGATCGATGGTTGGTAATTTTGATTTTTTTTTTGTTTGTTTTTCCTTCATATTGGATGGTTGGTGATTTTGTAGACGAGTGATCTATATAGAAAAATAATAAACCATTGTGTAATAATTTGCAGCGTTTTCCTTGAAAATTCGCTAAGAGTCGGGACGCTTCCTCTTCAGATCATAAAACCTCCGTAGATGGCGGTAGCGATCGTCCACATTACGAGAAAACTCCCTCCCACCAAAGCGGTTATCGGATAGCGATTTTTTGATTCCTCTAAGTACTCCCGAGAGTTACGGAGGACGAACGGGAGCAAAAGTGGAAGTTAAAGTAACACTAACCGAACCATCTAAGTGGGAAAACGTGATTGGGGGCAACGTGGGAAGAGGAAAATGTGGAAAAACGATAAAAAGAGTATCCCGAAGGAAGAAAATCACAAGAAAAACGAAAGACCCGTAAACTCGTGACCGGAACCCCCGTAAAGACGCCATCTGGCGTTCTTTCCTCCTCCTCCCTCATAGTAGGAGGTAGGAAAACGACGGTGCGCGGTTTTCTCCACTCGCCCATTTCTTCCTTTAATAGCATTTTTAATGATATTTAATCTCTTTGTCTATATATCGCCTTTAAAAGAGAGGAAACGGACTTTGACGGGAGAAAACGGTTCCTCCTCGGAAGATCTTGCGGGGGGTAAACGGTTCAAGTCGGGTGTTGCAGGAGAAAACTCTTCCCGAAACTTTCCGTTTTAAGGGTTCCTCCTTGAATTATAGCTTTTCTCCCGACGTTCTCCGGTTTTCGTAGATTAAGGTTTTCCCCTTTTCCCCCTCCTCCCAAGAGGTATGAGGACTACGAAATCACTTTAAGCCCCCCTCCCTCTACCTCCCTTTACATCCTCTTAATTCCCCTCATACCTACGCGACTTTATTTTTTCTATTTTTCGGTCGTAACTTTTCCCCAAACGGGCCACTTGTTTTTCGGGAATTGAATAAAGTTGACAAATAGTTGAAAAACGCGGTTGTGGAATTCGAGGAGATTGGTCCGTATTCCCGTTAGTTCCTCTGTAAGTTTCCACTGCGTCGATGACGGACCAATCGTGTATTTTCAAATTAAAAGTCTGATTGTAAGCTTTAAAATGCGATTTACATGAGGGGGGTTCCGATAACCAGAAAATGGTTGGAGAAAATGATCAATTATTTGATTATCTTTATTATTATAATTGATTAATTTTTTGTTTGGAAAAAAAGATGCAAAAATGTCATAAACACAGAAAAATCCTCTCCCAGATAGTTGAGAGACGAACAAACGAACTTCTCCACGAGTAGGGAAAAATCCAATTTTGGCCGGTTTTCTCTCGTTCAATTAGATTCCGGTAGTGTTTGACCAGTTTGCCTTCTACCGGAAGAATGTAGGTGAGGCTTTATTATCGACCATCAGGGAAAGACGTGAAATATCGGCTAGAATGGTAGGAGGAGGAGGAGGGAGGAGGGAGGAAGCCCGTCTTTCATATCCACCAAACAACCAGAGGGAGGTTTCGCTGTGACCGCAATAGCTTCGGTTTACCGGGCTTTTGGAACCGTTCCAAATTCGCTCCCCGGGGAAGGAGGGCTTGTACGCCTTCAGGTTGTAACGGGCTCCGGCGGCGGTCCAAAAGAAGTAAAACACCGCCCAGCGTGTCACGGATAGATGGATAGATAATAATTTATTGACGAGATGCATAAAGTGAGAGGCGCAGCATGACTCAGATTTGTAGTTCCAGTGGTTATAAAACCCCACGTCTATAATACCTGCGTATATTGGCAATATATAACAATATTCGTAAAATATCAATTTAGATTGCAAGGGAGAAAAACTTAAGGGGGTCTCAGTCGGTCTCCGTTCTTTTCTCGTCCCAGGTTAGTATTTCTCCGATGTGTCGGATCTGCAGCGGTGGGATCGGCTAGTACTTCAATTCCGCGACTCCGACTGCTGCGGTTCCAACAGATGTAGAATGGCGAGAAGTACTGCAGTAGAAGAGTTACAGTAGATAGGCGAAAAGAGTTACAGTAGAATGGAGAGAAGAATTACCGTAGAATGGGGAGAAGAGTTACAGTAGATTGGCGAGAAGAGTTACAGTAGATTGGCGAAAAGAGTTACCGTAGAATGGGGAGAAGAGTTATGGTAGATTGGCGGGAAGAGTTACAGTAGAATGGAGAGAAGAATTACCGTAGAATGGGGAGAAGAGCTACAGTAGATTGGCGAGAAGAGTTACAGTAGATTGGCGAAAAGAGTTACCATAGAATGGGGAGAAGAGTTATTGTAGATTGGCGGGAAGAGTTATAGTAGAATGGAGAGAAGAATTACCGTAGAATGGGGAGAAGAGTTACAGTAGATTGGCGAGAAGAGTTACAGTAGATTGGCGAAAAGAGTTACCGTAGGATGGGGAGAAGAGTTACAGCAGATTGGCGAGGAGTTGCAGTAGATTGGAGAGAAGAATTACCGTAGAATGGGGAGAAGAGTTACAGTAGATTGGCGAGAAGAGTTACAGTAGATTGGCGAAAAGAGTTACCGTAGAATAGGGAGAAGAGTTACAGCAGATTGGCGAGGAGTTACAGTAGATTGGCGAGATGAGTTATAGAAGATAGGCGAGAATAGTTACAGTAGATTGGCAACAAGAGTTACGGCAGATTGGCGAGAAGAGTTACAGTAGAATGGCGAGATGAGTAATACAAGATAGGCGAGAATAGTTACAGTAGATTGGCAACAAGAGTTACGGCAGATTGGCGAGAAGAGTTACAGTAGAATGGCGAGATGAGTTACAGAAGATAGGCGACAATAGTTACAGTAGATTGGCAACAAGAGTTACGGCAGATTGGCGAGAAGAGTTACATACAGTAGATAGGCGAGATGAGTTATAGAAGATAGACGAGAATAGTTACAGTAGATTGGCAACAAGAGTTACAGTGGATTGGCGAGATGAGTTATAGATGATTGGCAAGAAGAGTTACAGTAGATTGGCGAGATGAGTTATAGAAGATAGGCGAGAATAGTTACATTAGATTGGCAACAAGAGTTACAGTGGATTGGCGAGATGAGTTATGGATGATTGGCAAGAAGAGTTACAGTAGATAGGCGAGATGAGTTATAGAAGATAGGCGAGAATAGTTACAGTAGATTGGCAACAAGAGTTACAGTGGATTGGCGAGATGATTTATAGAAGAATGATAACCAGACACGGATTTCGTCTTAGATAATCACAGCAGCAACTAGCTGGTACACCTAAGCGACTTCGTTAGGATGTAGTACATCCTACTCTCTGTAGACTTTTTTCCCTCCAAGAGGGTAAATATCGAATGCGTAGCTAATTCTTCTCGATAGTTACAGTAGAATTACATCAGACGCCTTTTCATTACAGTGGAAACGGTAACTCACAAACGAGACGCCTCCCAGCGTTATCCTGCGGTTCACGCCGACGAGCCGAAGTCGAAATTGAACCCTCACGGTTATCAAGTGTTCACACGGAAACGGATAAATTGCGAGCGTTATCAAGAGCCTTCACGCCTTCTCGACTTTCCTTGAAGAAGGTTGGAGAGCCAACATTTTCCCCCTCCCCCTCTATTTCCGTGACACGCTGTTACACCCGTTGGAAGTGTGTGGGGTGGTGAACCGCAGGGTTCACTCTTGGAACCCTCATCATTCCTGCTCTACTCTATTCGGGTGCAAATTTTGAAGAAAAACACTGCAAATTATTACACAAAGGTTTATTATTTTTCTATATAGATCACTCGTCTGAAAAGAACACGGCTTTGCCATAGTTACATCGACCGCATTTCAGCCAGCTAAAATTTGAACGGAGATTAAGCCTCTTGTGTGATTCCCACTCGTGTTTCTGATTAACCGTATGTCCATCTCTTATGTTCTCGTACGGAGCGAACGGTTTGTCCTATAGGGCTCAGCGTGTTCTCTGAAAATTCTAAAAATTCAATAATACCTTAATTTGATGAAAAACCATACCTTTATACCAAAATGTTTTGAGTTAGGGCGTTTTAAACATCTCAACTCTTATTTTTCAACCCTTAGTGACCTAAAACACTAAAAATCTTCGTCAACTAAAAACTTCGGGGCACAACTAGACCGCAAATGGAGCCCACATACCACTTTTCATCAAAATCGGTCCATGGGATCGTAGGAAAGTACGACGGACGGACTGAAAATTTTGATTCCATTTTCGGGTTCTACATAGGTACCTTGAGACGTAACAACATCGTGAAGTAGGTAGTTAGCCTGGATGCGCCTCCATTACGTTTTTGATCATGCTCGTTAATGCTGTTTTTTCTGATCTTCCATTTTCTTGTGTATCCTTGATTATGGTA